>UCOH01012377.1:0-36005 GCA_900474275.1 Synergus japonicus | reverse complement strand
TATATATATATTATATAGAATAATAATAAAAATAATTTTATTCAATAATTTTTAATAATTTTCAGCGACTAGTTTTTATTTAAATATATTAAGAGTACAAGTTACATCCATCAAATGTTTTTTTATTAATTTTAAAAAAATTTATTTATTGACCTGACGAAGGTCCAGATGTAATAGGTGGAAGTTGACGTACACGATTAGGGCGTATTACGGTACGTTGTAGATGACCGTTACTTCCTCGCTGCTCCAAATATACAATGCGAGAATTGTGATTATAAATCAAAGTTACCGGGGTAGTTGAAATTGAAGTATAATAATGTTGATTTGGCAATTCTATAACTTGACCCGCTCTTACAGGAGAAATAACACGTCGAGTTATTCGTGGCGGAGGACCATGATTTTTACTTTGTTGAGAAGAACTTCCTGAACTCAATTCTGTAAGAGAAAAGTGGAGGCTTAAGATGTTTGTCCCTAATTTTGAAATTTGAAATCAAATTTTAACAAATTATATTGAATTTTCAGGAATGTCAAAGGGTTTCAAAAGATTTTCTGCAGTTTTAAGACGTTTTATCAGATTTCTTTAAGCATAAAAAAAGACACTATTCGTATTTTGAATATAAAAATGAAAATATCGTAATTTCTATTTTTTGGATATATAATAGGTATTATAATAATATTGATATTATATTATACTTACGAATAGAATTCAGTAAAACTACGAATGTAAGGAACAGGCTGACAATAAGGATCTTCATATTTTTTTTTCAGATTGAGACAACTGAATATTTTTGGTATTCCTATTTATACTAACCACGAGATCCGTTTATTCGGTCTTAATTAATCTTTAAATTTATTGTATAGAGTGAAAAGAGGGACTGTAAGAATTTAAATTTAGAAATTTTTCCAGTTAAGATTGGTTTATTTCTGGTAAAATCTCAAAAAATATAAAATTTTACGATTTTATTGTATGCTCATATACATATATGTATGGCAATATATCGAGCAAGATTTGAAAAGCAAAAAACGAGAGCGACATTTTTTTCTCGTCTCTCAACAAGTTCTTGTTAATCGAAGAACAGAAAGCAATCTAATTTATAGAATGAATTACAGAAATATATTTGTATATAATTTAACATTTAATAAAATTAAGAAACCTTCATATCAGATAAGTATTTTTTTCATAAATTAAATAATTCACTTTCTATCAAAATTCGCAGTGTATATATATAATATTTTTTAAACCAGTAGAAAACAGGTTGAGTTTTATAAATGAATTATTATACAACAACATCGCGAATATTCTGTATTTATTAATAGATTCTACATATCATTTTAATTCTCATTATTTCTCATTTAAATCCCACTTTTATCAAATCATTTATTCGTTTAAAATTGCCAACACAGGTTGAAATCAATAAACTATTATTGTTGGATAATTTCTGTGGAGATATGTTATCTCAATTTTCCAATTAATCAATATGGACGAAAATATATTAACGGACAAGTTAAAATCCACAGCAGTGAGCTGCAAATTATAAGTATTTCAACATCATCATTTTGTGACTAATAATGTTGAGTAACTTTTAATCTATGGAAATCAGAGAAGGAATTCAAACCAATTATAAATTTCACAAAAGAATGCAAGTGATCGATTATTATATGAAATAATAATAAGTATTGCAAATATTTTGAACAAACCCACTAATTATTTTTAGAGTTTACTGTTACACTTGGGATATTACACGAATTTCTACAATAGGAAATTGTGACAACACCCTCACCCCCCCCCCCAATCTTAAAAAAAAGTTTTAAATTTGGTTAAATCTTGAATAATTCCATTTCATGATTTTAAATCTTTGAAATCATTTTAAAAATTTTTTTAGTTAAAAATAATTGATGCATAAAACTTCAGCCATTGGAAGAGAGAAATTTTTTCAGCTGTTTATAAACATTTTCAGATACATGTCAGAAATTTACGAAACTGTGATTGAATTTTGAAATTTTCCTAAATTTACCTTGATTTTACACAACATGTATGTATACATAACACTTCCCTTTTTACTTGAAATCGCAAATCTTTTTATCAGAACTCATAAAACATTTCATGTGGAAAGACTAAATCAATAAATTCAAACATTTCAAATCATTTCCTTTTTCGTTAAAAACAATGGAATTATTAGCTAATATTGTAAATCTTGTTTTGCAACACCTGCACTCTGATTTTTTAACTTTTCCTTATAAAATTATTTTTATATTAACAACTAAGGCGTAGTAGTTGTAAACAGAAAGCGGAACAAATAAAATAAATGTAAACGTACTAAATGTTACTGTTTTTTCTTAGTATTATATTATAAAATACTATTTATACAACTTTATTTATTTATGTGTTTCTAAATATAATCATATTATACACTTGTAATACTTATATCTGTTCAAAAATATTTTTAACTCTGTGTTTAATTTTTTCGAGTTTTATATCCTGACGTTAACTAAATCTTAATGATTAAAGAAAGATGTAGAAAAATCTGATGTTTATACCATATCTTTTAAATCTTATCTCACTAAGATATTGTAACAATATTTACAGATTCTTGAAATATGAAAAAATGTCAGAGCGCGTTTATATGTAGTCAGCCACTAATCACAATAAAACAAATCCAAATATTTAGTAAAATGTACAAAGTTAAAGAACTTATGAAGGTTTATTACTATTGACGTTTTTTTCTGTATGACGCCGCGCTTTAAGACTAATTTACGATAAAAGAATAAAGACAATAAAATACCTCTTCATATGACGAATATTTCCGTAATCTTTAATTAATTTGAAGGATATAAATATGAATCTATGAGTTGATGTTTTCCAAAGCGTTCAAGTGTTTTTTTAAGGAACCGTCACCATTTAAAAAAATGGCATCCCTTAATATTGGAATTCTGCTCATAACATTGATATCTTTACTGAACTCTATTGGTAAGTATCCTATGTTAAAAAACTAATGGCGCAGAAAACTTTCGCGAAAACCTTCGATATCTCTTAAAATTCCTTAAGATTTCTTAAAACTTCAAGGAACCTATTGAAGTCCCTTAAAAATCCACAAAAACCATTAACATCATAAATGTCTTGAAACTCAAGGTAAAATATCATTGAAATTCGTGAAAACATCTAAAATTTCCCACAGAAACTTCTTGAAATTCTTTAAATTCCAAGATAACATTTAAAATCCCTTTACGTCTTTTAAAGTCTATAATATTAAAATTATTATAAATCTCGTTAAATTCCATGGAATCCTTAAAATTCTTCAATTCCTTTAAAATTTATGGAAATTTAAAAATTTTTTTAAGTCCTTTACAATTCTCTGAAATGTTTTGAAATCTCTTAAAGTTCGTTAAAACTTTTTAAAACTCTCAGAAACTTCTTGAAATTCTTTGAATTTTACGATAATATTTCTTATATATCCTTGAAAATTCATTAAAATTATTATAAATCTCCTCAAATTCCATGCAATCTTTTAAAATTTCAAAAAATCTCTTATAAATCATAAATATCTCTTGCATTCGCTTCAAATCACTTTAAAATCCTCAAAATTTTTTTCAATACGTTAAAATCTCTTTATATCCTTTAAAATCCGTTAAAAGTATTAGAAATATCTTAAAATTCTACGAAACCCTTAAAAATTCCTAGAAACCTTTTGAAATGCCACGACTAAGTTTAAAATTTCTTAAAATTCCCAGAAAAATTCTAGAATTTTTACGGATACATTTAAAATTTTTTTATATGTTTTATATCCCTTAAAAATATTACATAGAAATTTGATCAAATTCCATGAAATCCTTTAAAATTTCACAAAATATTTTTAAAATAAGAAAAATGTCTTGAAACCCTTTAAAATTATTAGAAATATCGAAAAATTACATAAAATCCTTCGCAATTTTTAGAAATCTTTTAAAATAAAAATTTCTAAATTTAAATAAAAATTTTTCAGTCCTTCAAACTCCTTATAAAAACCTTAAAAATCGCTTAAATTCGTTGAAATCTTTAAAATTTTTTTTAAATCTCTTAAAAATCCTCATAATTTAAAAATATTTAGAATCCCTGAAAATTCTTTAAAATTTTTTAAAATTGCATGAATTCCTTGAAAATTTGACGAAATATCCTGAAATCTCTTAAAAGTTTTCGACAAATTTCTTGAAAGCCATAAAATCTGTACAGCCTTTGAAATCCTTTTAAATTGTAGTACTAAATCTTTTAAGAATCGTAAAAATCTCTTGAAATATCTCGATAAAATTTCTTGACAAACTTTAAAACGTCCTAAAATTCCTAGAAAACTCTTGAAATTTTACGATAGCATTTAAAATCTCTTTATAATCTATTATAATTATAATTATAATTATAATCCTTTAAAATTTCATGAGATATTTTAAAGATATAAGAAAAATCTCGAAATTACCTTAAATTATTAGAAATCTCTTAGGATTCTATACAAATCCTCAAAATTCTTAGAAACATTTGAAAATATCTTAAAGTTTCTCAAACCCCCATAAATGACAATTTGAAAGTTATAAGAAGAGAAGAAAAGTGTTTGCTTTGCTATTAGTATAAATAAAATAATAACATCTTCTACTGTATTGAAGCATATAATGTTAAACGTGTTGATTTTCATTGCTATTAATACTTTTTATTAATGTATTAATTTTTCACTTGATCCTTATATGATTATAAAATAGAATTTCTGCTCTGATCTCTCTAAATCTGAATCAGCGAAAACCATACCAAATCAGCGAATTTCACTGATTTGGTATGGTTTTTGCTGGTACAGATTTAGAGAGATGATTACACAATTAGCCAGACACTGATTAAAATATCATAGTCACTATATACATATAATTATATATTATACTAGACACTGCTTCTTTTGGAATCATATCATTGTGAGAGGCTGTGTTATTATAAATTAGCATTAATTGATATTTTCTTTAAATTTATACATTTCTATTTCCTTTCACAGAAATCGATGCTGTCTATAATGTGCATGAAAAAATATCTTATCTGATACAAAACAATGAAGTTATATTAACCGGAAATAGTGTTGGAAGTGAGCCAATAATAATAAATGGTTTCTTTCTTGGAGTTGAGCGAAATGGTCATTTTTATCCAGTAGATCCTGATAACGACCATATTTTAATGCGCATAAAAACCAGTGAATTTGTTGCGGTAACTGAAAAGTTTAGAGCAGACCTGATTTGTCGATATTCTGTTCGAACAGGTCGTGTTAACTTAGCATGTGATAGTCGGGGTAAAAAGCATAATTGTTGTTGGACTGGTTGTTGTACACCCGATAGTAGTAGGCGTGGTGCTATTAATAGGCGTGGTCCACACTGATAGGCGTGGTGAATATAAGCTGTAATTACTGCCTTCGGGGAAAGCTATATACTCATATTATATAAATATATTTATTAAAATAATAGGATTAGATTACATAAACTTGTACGCCAATAAAGATATTATACTTTAATATAAGTATTCACTATTTGACTCTGAAAACACCCGAAATATTATATTGGTATATTTTTTTGTTGATTTATAGAATTTAAACAATCTATTCTGAAAAGATGATTGAGTCGAAGTCTAAACTCGAAATACATTGAAAATCTAGGAATTTTGAGGGAATTTTGTGGAATTTTTAAAGATATCATGCATCCTGAAAAAAGTTTGTTTAAATCAAATAAACGTATATTTGCCTCAGAGCCAACTAAAAAATATCTTTGAATTAAATAAAATTTATTTCATCCAACGATATTTTTTCTTTGATTTTTTTGATTCAAAGAAGAAAACATATCTTTGAATCAAATAAATTTTATTTAATTCAAAGATATTTTTTAGTTGGTTCTGAGGAAAATATACGTTTATTTGACGCAAGCAAACTTTTTACATTCTCATCAGAGAGAATGTATTAGATTTGTGTAAAATTTGACCCTCTCAGTTTTCATCAAATGTCCACGTTTTGGGACCCCCTGAACCCGAAAAACATGTTTTTACGAATGTGTCTGTCTGTATGTCTGTAGATTTTTAGTTTGTGAGCCTGAGCACGATAACTTTCGAAAGAATTGACCGATTGGATTGTCCTTTGGTATACTCTTTTAGTGTCCTAAAATGAAGGTCAAGTTCATTGGCCAGCCATTTTGGATAAAAATTTAAAAAGGTGGAGCATTTTAAAAATTTTTGAAACCAGTTTTTTTTAATTTAAAAATTCTAATGACGGATGTTCGTAGTACTCAAAAAGACGAACAATTTTTCTTAATGACTTTTTTGAATAAAAAGAATTTGAAGACTTATAATATTTTGAGAATCCAAAAAAATGAAATAAAACTTGAATTAGAAGCCAAACAACGCACGATATGAAAAAAAGTCTAGAGATGAAAAATGTTTCTTTTTGAACACTCTATAGGATAGGTATAATAACTTTTTGAATTTCCTTAAAAAATCTAAAATTCAAATTTTGAGTCAAATAACGCGAGATACAGAAAAAATTATAAGAAACATAATTATTTACCTTAAAAAGATCTATAAGTTTCCCTTGAAACATGTTTCAACAGGATGAGTAGTTTTCGTTTTAATCATGAAAAATATTGTTAAACAAAGCCGAGCGCGAAGCGCGAGGTTTAAATTAAATATCGAGCGCGAAGAGCGAGTGCCCTGATAAGAATGTGCTCCTTAAGGTCGATAGAACCGTAAGTAAATTAGTTTTCGTTTGCATTCCATTCCATTTTGTAGTAATTTAAATTTAAAAAATAGGCGTAAGCGGGTAGATTTTTTTATGATTTTTAAAAGATTTTGTAGAATTTATAAAGATTTTGAAGGTTTTCGTAAAATTTTAAGTATTTCCAAAAAACTGTGAATTTTTTGAGGGTTTTAAAGAAATGTTTAGATTTTTAAAAGATTTTATGGAATTTCTATGGATTTTATTGACTTTTATGAGATTTCTAATAATTTATACATAAAAGTATTTGAAGAGATTTTTTTGATTTTCAAAAGATTTTGTGAAATTTTAAAGGATTTCATGGAATTTGATAAGATTTCTAATGATTTTAAGAGATTCTAAATGTGAAAGAATTTCAAGAGGTTTCTAGGAATTTTCAGAGATTTTTATCAACTGTAACGTGGACTTCAAAAGATTTATAATTTATGAGGATTTTTAAGAGATTTAAAAAATTTTTTAAAGATTTCGACGAATTTAAGCGATTTTTAAGGTTTTTGTGAATGTGGAATTTAAAACGGGTTAAGGAATTTCAAGGAGTTTGAAGGACTGAAAAATTTTTATTTAAATTTAGAAATTTTTATTTTAAAAGATTTCTAAAAATTGCGAAGGATTTTATGTAATTTTTCGATATTTCTAATAATTTTAAAGGGTTTCAAGACATTTTTCTTATTTTTAAAAGATTTTGTGAAATTTTAAACGATTTCATGGAATTTGATAAAATTTCTATGTAATATTTTTAAGGGATATAAAACATATAAAGAAATTTTAAATGTACCCGTAAAAATTCAAGAATTTTTCTGGGAATTTTAAGAAGTTTTAAAGTTTGTCATGGAATTTCAAAAGGTTTCTAGGAATTTTTAAGGGTTTCAAAGAATTTGAAGATATTTCTAATACTTTTAATGGATTTTCAAGGATATAAAAGAGATTTGAATCGTTATCATTGAATTTAAAAAAGTCTTAAGAAATTTCTGAAAATTTTAATAGATTTTCACGAATTTTAAGCGATTTCACAGGTTTTCAAAGGTTTCTTGGAATTTTTGAGACTTTAACGAAGTTTGACTTAAATTTTAAGAGATTAGAGAAATAAAATATAATAACTTATATTATATTGAAAAAGAATGTAAATGCGTCCGTTTTCTTGTTCTGTTTTGATTATAATTTTTGTTTTTTTCAAAATACCGACGGACCTATCGAATTTTTCATAAAATCAATCATTGCCAAAAAGAATGAATACCCAAATTTGTTTAATCTCAATGGAAATTATTTCCCTCTTTTCTATTTCAGTGAAATCAGAGTTTGAATTATTTATTTCCGAGGGGAAGTAATGAAGCAAATTTCCGGCCTCCAAATTCGAGTAATCAGTTTGAACCGCTATCGCAATCAGCGGAAACTAATCACGCTGCGTTGGTCCAGCGAAGATGAGAGAATACTTGAATAACTAATGGTTCTACATTATTAATTTTTATATACATGTATAATATGTATTTTCGTCGATTATTTAATATTTAATACTGGTTTCTAAATCTAACTTTGATCAACACTAGGGCTGAGAGTAGAGCTATTTATTTTTCAGTAAAGCACGGAAATTCGAAGCACGGAAAATAGAATCCGGGTAAAGCAGGTCAATTCCACTTTAGAAGAATTTTTCATTCGCTATAGATATTACTTCCGGTATGATGTAAATTGCAATTTCCATATCGATCTGAAATATACATGTTTTGCGACTATTACTACGAAAATCGAGAAATGTGTCGGCTCTACCAATTCGAATTCTTTGAGAGGAAATTGTGATGTCCCCAGGGACCTGGGGAATCGGTTTCTAGTTTTATCGAGTTCGAATAAGGAATCGATATTCGGTTTCCGACCTCACATGACACCTTCGCCACAAGTACCCTGACGAATCGGATATAAATCCTATCCGAATGAATCTGAGCTATTTAGAGCCATTCTTAACTTTTAATCTAATCTGAAGCTAATCCGAAATAATTAACTTTTCAATATGAATATAATCGAAAAAATAAAAAAACACTCATTTAAATCATTGATTTCAACCTTTAACTTCAGAGCATTTCAGCAATCAAGCTTTTCCAATTCTATTGATGTTATGTCAGGAGCTTTTCTTACATAAGTAGATCCCGTAAATTTTCAACCGGAAGAGTCTTTTCTTCATTGCAAGAACGGAAAAGTAAAGGCGAAAAGAAAGAATTTTCTTCCTTACTTTTGGCTATTATTGGATCACCGTGAAAAGCTAACACGAAGGGATTCAGACGTGTCTGAGGAAATTCATTCAATTGACATTTTTTCCTTGGAATCTCAACATAAAAATAGAACTTAGCATCTATTGAAAAACACAAGAAACTGATAAAAGTGTATGACAAGAGTATTTCAGTTCAAAAAATACAGTTCAATTTTAATCGAGATTCTAATTGTTTAGAATAATTATCAGGGCCGTAGCCAGAAAAAAATTTCGGGAGGGGGTTTGGTTTAGTGGACCAGTAGAAAAACATCACGTTGTTTTAATAAAAGAAAACTGGCTACAAAAATATTTTTTATTTCGGGGGGGGGGGGGGATCAAACCACATTGATCCTCCCCTGGATACGGCCTTGATAATTATAACACACGAATTTATATCGTTTATTTCTCATTGTCAGTCGGTATAAGAAAGTTTCATTTTAGAAATAATAATGACTTCTGAAGTACTGTTAGAAAAACATTAAAGCGGATATACAATATTTTTCAAGAGTAGTCTTTCCTCGAAATTATATATGTATTGAACGCACTTTTCTGTTCAGAAAGCCGTACATTTTTATAATAATAATGAGTTCGACCCTCCACACTTTTGTACCGCCATTTCAAAACTTTTACAAAGACGGTATTCAGTCTGACCTCAGAAATTGAAAGGGGCTCACATAAAGAGAAAGAATTACAGGAAAACTATGCACTGGGTTGATTTTTTTCAAAAGAATCTCGAGGTGAACTTTGAGATAATAATTTATGCATGTTCTTAAGACTCATGTAATAAATTAATATTAAATTTACCATTACATAATTACGAATAATAAGTGAAGTTATATTCTTATTTAACTCGAGCTAAAAATTAACTTAAATGCATACTTTAGTCCTCTGAGAAACTGATTAAAACAAATTATTTACTCGACCGATATTTATTTATAATTATTTAATTACCGATATTTTTAGAGAGGATTTTTTTTATTGACCGGACGAGAAAAGTGTATCAAGTCGGTTAATTCAAAAACGAAAAATTCGACACCTGAGACGAATAATTCAAGGCGACAACTTGAGCTTCTAGTAAGTTCGGCACGACTTCCGGTTTTTCATTTTTCCGTCACTCGGGTTGCCTTAAAAGTTATTAAACTTTAGATTTATGCGAGTCCCCGCTTCTCGTCTGATTTTTCCACCTTTTTGTAATATGTTTACATACTCCACAGTTTCTTAAGTAACTTTTTCCAGCATTTCTTCAAAAATGTCTGAACAATTCCTTTAATTCTACTTTTCTTAGTCCAGAAATTAAAAAACACCTGTTTCTCATTCTTTAGAATTTTAAATTATTTTAAAATCTGAATTCTTTTCCATTCATCTTGAATTCGTTTTCAATCTTAAATTCATTTGAATCCTCTTAAATTCTTCTGAATAATTTTGAACTCAAATTTAAAGCAAAATTGCTAATGGGTATTCCCTCGAAATTAAAAAATCAAATGTAGAAAATCTTAAAAAATTTGTGAAATCCTTTAAAATTCCGCGAGGAACATTAAAATTCTTTAAAATTCTTTGAATTCCCTTAACTTCCTAAAAAATCTCTTAAAATTTCATGAAGTCCTTTTCAAATTCAACTAAATCTTTTAAATATCATACAAATCTCTTGTAATCACTTAAAATTCCTAAAAAAATCTTAAAATTCTTTAAAATTCCACAAGGAACTTAAAATTTCACTAAATCTTTTAAATATTATACATATCTATTGTAATCCCTTTAAATTTTAAGGAATTTCAAATATTTTTAAATTTTGAGGAATTTTAAGAAGTTTCTAAGAATTATAAAAGATTTAAACAAATTTAAGCAATTTCTAGAATTTTCTAAATTTTTCTAAATTTTCGTGAAATTTTCAAAAGATTTGTATGAATTTTAAGGGGTTTTCAGGAATTTTAAATGAGGTTATAGAATTTCGAGGTATTTTCAGATATTTTAACAGATTCATAAGAGTTGCGAGGGATTTTATGGAATTTGACGACTTTCAAGTGATTTTTATGAAATTCAAAAGATTTTTATAATTTTAAAAAATATTTCGTGAAATTTTAAAGGAATTCATGAAATTTTTAAATATTTAAAAAAAATTTAAGATATTGTAAGGAATTCTAAATGTTTTTAAAAATTTTGAGGGATTTTAGCAGGTTTCTAAGAATTTTAAAAGATTTCAACAAAGTTGAGCGATTTCTAATATTTTCGGTGAAATTTTAAGGGATTTCAAAAGGTTTGTATGAATTTTAAGGGGTTTTTTAGGAATTTTAAATGAGGTTCTGGAATTTCGCGGAATTTAAGGATATTTTAACAGATTCTCTTAAAATCCTTACAAGCTTTTTAAAATTCTTTAAAATTCCACTAAATTTTTTAAATATTATACATATCTCTTGTAATCCCTTTAAATTCATAGAAACTTCTTAAAATCCTTTATAATGTAACAAAAACCTTTAAAATCCCTTAAAATATATAAAATCTTTTAAAAATTTTCAAAACTTTTCAAAATTCCACAAAAAATTATTTCAATAGTTTTTGTGGATTTTTAAGGGATTTCAAGAGGTTTTTGAAAGTTTTAAGAAATTTTAACGTATTTCGAAGGTTTTCCGGACATTTTTTTGAACCATTAGTTTGTTTTTCTTCTTTCAACTTCAAGTCATTCAAAAACCAATCAGGTTTGCAACAACAATGTATGCGAGATTTTCGAGAAATTTCGTGACACCACTTTTTTAAGATAAGATTTTATTTGTAGTAAAGTCTTTACAAGATATGTAAATTTAAAAATTGCAAAAAGATCATGAAAATGAACAGCATTTCTCACTGCGAGAAAAGCTGGCCATTTTCCTGAGTTTTGCGCTTTGGTTGCGAATGCAAATTAAATAAATCTATCCTGCAAGGGGATTATGCAGCATGCACATTCAGAGCACTTGAAACCTTTTAAGCTCTTGAAACTGAAGGAAGTAAGCACATCCTAGGCCAAATTTTCTCTCTTCTATTGTCTTTTTTACCTTTCATCTTTTCTCCTCGACCCGAAATTTCCATTTACTTTTATTCTCTTCTTATTTCACTCCTGGAACTAGCTTCTGCGCACCTTGAAGAGGTGAAAAAGGTCACGTTTTCAGCTGCGACTATTCAAAGTATATCCTGGAAATTACGTTTCTATTTAAAAAAATTCGTAACTCTCTTGAAAAATAAATCTGCTGAGCCAGAATGATAAAGCAGGTTCAGAACAAGTGCAAAAAATGAGCTCCAGAGCCAGTAATGCGAAACATAAATTGAGCTTGCTTTGAAAGCGAGTTTTCTCCAATGAAGAAAAATGCATGGCCTCTGTGTTTTGTTCTGCAAAAAGTCGCAACAACAAAAATGAATCAACATGAGGTCGGAGTCAGCTTTATATGAGAGAAAACTCAAGTGTTTTGACGGCACTTTTTCACACGCTTATAAAACGTTGAAAATTGCAACTCAATTTCTCTATAAATATTTTTAAAATTCTTATAACGATTGTATTACAATATTATTTTTTAATTCTTTACGATTTTAATAATTTTCGACGAAATACAATTTCAATTAATTATCTGAATTTCAGTTTAAAATTAAATAAGCGAACTGCCATGAATCGGCAACTTTTTCAGGAAATTGAACAATCCTAACAAAAAGGGTAAATACGTTCAGATGAAATTTGATATTAATTAATATTAATTTATATTAATATTAATATAAATATTATCCGCAAATAATAAAACAGCTTATTTTCTGAATTAAGGAAAATTGAATTAAATGCAAGAAGTATTTTTGAATAGAGAATGTCACAATGTACATATATATATACCAATCTTCTGTTCCCGGCTGAATTCAGCTATAAAAAAAAGTTATTGCAAGCCTTGCCGTTCAGGTTTTATTGCCGAAACCGAGTTTTTAGAGTCGTAACGCGGAAACTTCTAGTATTTATACGAGATCAGTAGGTTTTTCTGATGGAAGAATTCCCTAGAAGACTAAATAGTAAAAAGATATCGACAATACTTCTTTCACGTTCCAATAAATTTGTCTCAAATTTCAGCAAAGTTTATATATAATAGCTATTTTCCCTTGTTATCCTCTTATACTAAATAATAAAACTTTTCTCTGCATTGTAGCTTTGCATTTTACATTTACATATCTATCAAGTTTCATTGAAATTGAAACATTCTTAAATGCTTGCAGCTTATACAGCAAGTTAAGTGAAGTCGGTTTTTAAATACGAAATAAGCTTTAAATGTTCAAATGAACGAAACAATTCTATTTTATCCAGAAATATTGTTCCCGTTAAAAAGTTTCTTTCATACAAAATTATTTTTAAAGCAAATGAATTAATATTAAAAAAAACAACTAGTCATGCTTTTTAAAGTTGCAATGACGCGTGAATTTTACGTAATTCATAAAGTTAAATATTTCAATATATAAAGGTTGTAATATTTTCTAAAAATAATGTTCCTGCAGTTGAAATACGCGATATTAAAATGTCTATATTACAGTTTCCAGATAATAAACGACTGTTGTTAATATTTTTCTTCTCTCGAAAGAGGAGTTAATAAATCCATGTTTATAGAATGAAAGTAAATCAAAATATACGCTATTGGAAAAATGTGTAATATTTTTCAAGGAGTTTCAAAGAATTTAATAAGATTGCAGTGATTTTAAACGTATTTTGAAAAAATCAAAAGATTTAAAGTGTTTTTTTATGTTTTTATGATTAAAAAGGAACTTAAAAAGATTTTATGGATTTTAACGAATTTCTTAGAGATTTTTCTTTGTATGCATAAATCCATATTCTGGGCTTTATTCTTTCATTCGAGTTTCCACAATAATTGGCCAAAGTCGTATAACTTTGCGATGCTGTTATAGAACAAAGAGCCAGAATGTTGCTGAAGGGTTCCATAGGGAATAAGCCTGGCTTATAGGGGATGCATTCATTAGCTGTTATCGTTATCTCCCATGGTAAAATGATAATCATTTAAAGCAATGGATATAATCCGAAAATCCTCCAAATCCAGATTTTAGTTTACAAGAACGAAAGCGCGCTCCGCGCGCGCATTTATCTTCTTTTTAAATATTATATAATTTATTATATTTTATATAATCTCTAATCTCTTAAAATCTATGTTAAACTTCGTGAAAATCTTTAAAAATTTCTAGAAACCTTTGACAACTGGTGAAATCGCATAAAATTCGTGAAAATCTGTAAACATTTCTAGCAAACTGTGGAAATGTTTCAACTCTTTAAATCTCTTAAAATCATTAAAGATTTCATCAAATTCCATGAAATCCTTAAAAATATTACGAAATCATTTAAATATCAGAAAAATCTCTCGAAATCACCTAAAATTATTAGAAATCTCATACAATTCCTTAAAATTTCATAAAACTCTTACAAAGCTTTTAAAATCTCTTAAAATTCGACGAAATATCCTAAAATCCCATAAAATTCTACAAAATCGTTTTAATATCCTAAAAATCTCTTGAATTTCTTAAAAGTCACTTAAAAATCATGAAAAATGCACATAAACCTTCAAAATCATGAATCTCTTGAGGTCTATGTTAAAATTAATGAAAATCTCAAAAAATTTCTAGCAACCTCTAGAAATGTTTCAACTACTAAAATCTCTTAAAATCATTAAAGATTTCATCAAATTTCATGAAATCCTTAAAAATATTACAAAATCTTTTATAAATTAGATATATTTTTTGAAAACCCTTAAAATTTGACGAAAACCTTCGAAATCTTTGTAAATTCTACAAAATCTTTTTAAAATCCTAAAAAGCTTGTGAAATTCCTGAATAAAATTCCCTATACAGTTTTAAATCCCACAAAATACATATTTTAAAAGTCATAAAAGTACCTTCAAGTCCGATTGAAATCTGATCAAAGTCGTGAAAAATTCTAAAAATTCCCAGAAACTTCTTGTAATTCTTTAGAATTCTACCATAACATTTAAAATACCATTACCTACCATGAAATCTTTAAAAATTCCATAAAATTCCCTTAAAATTCCTATATTTTCAATGTACCTATTTTGAGTCTAGACTCGTGACAAAATGATTATTAACGAAACCAAATTCAAAATTTCAAATTCAATTCACGCGGAATTTACGATGCGGCAAATATCGATTGTCGAAAATCACTATCGATACTTACACGACGAATCAGGAGTGCGGAATAGACGTTACGATGTTTCGACTTCGACTCAATCATCTTTTTAGAATAGATATTTCATTATTAAAATAAATGTTTCATTTAAATTCAAATTCATTGAAATTCATATAATGCCATATAAACCAATAAATGTCACTTTTTTGAAGAGGAACTTGTTATAACAAGTTAATGCCCCATTAAAAAATGTGTCATTGACTTGTTGATGCCAATAAAATAAATTTATGAATTTCAAATATATGAGAAATATTTAAATGATAACTGATAGGTATGTGACCTGCTCATAAAGTCATAAACCTTCTCCACTTTTCACGACCGTGTCATGTAACGTGAGTGTTTGGCAGCGTTCCAAGTAGTACTTGGTAGATTTGAAGTCAGTTCGGTGAGTCCATATATTAAGAACTAAGCTTACTCTTCCATGTAGCTAAAAATGGTAACTTTTTTCGTATTTGTGAATGTTATTCCCTAAAAGCGAGTGCTTATTGCACACATTTAAACTAAACATGCATTTGGAATAAAAATGTGCATGTTTTAGCATATTAGTCACAAAAATCATCTCTCTAAACTTGAATCACTGAAATTTAACTCACGATTTTAATCAGTGAAAAATCTACTGGAAATCAGTGAAAACCCGTGAAATCGCTTAAAATTCATGAAAATCTCTAAAAATTCCTAGAAACCTTTTGAAATTCCATGACAAACTTTAAAATCTCTTTATATATTTTATATCCCTTAAAAATATTACATAGAAATCTTATCAAATTCCATGAAATCCTTTAAAATTCTTTAAAATCCTTAAAATCTGATAAAATTCCTTAAAACCTCATAAAACTCTTACAAAGCTTTTAAAATCCCTTAAAATTTCACGAAATATTCTAAAATCCCATATAATTCTATAAAATCGTTTTAATATCCTAAAAATCTCTTGAATTTCGTAAAATTAATTTAAAAATCATGAAAAATGCACACAAAAACCTACAAAATCATTTATCTCTTGAAATCCATGTTAAGATTAGTGAAAATCTGTAAAAATTTCTAGCAAACTCTGAAAATTTCTCAATTAATTCTTAAAATCTCTTAAAATCATTAAAGATATCATCAAATTCCATGAAATCCTTAAAACTATTACAAAATGTTTTAAAAATCATAAAAAGCTTTTGAAATTTCTCAATAAAATTCTACGATAATATTTAAAATCCCATTATCTCCCATGAAATCTGAAAAAAATTCCATAAAATTCCTATTCTTTTCAATGTATTTTGAGTTTAGACTCGTGACAAAATGATTATTAACGAAACCAAATTCAACATTTCATATTCAATTTACGCGGAATTTACAGTTCGGCAAGTATCGATTGTTGAAAATCACTATCGATACTTACACGACGAATCAGAAGTACGGAATAGGCGTTACGATATTTCGACTTCAACTCAATCATTTTTTTAGAATAGATCGTACGATGCTCTTATACTTATTTGAAATTCGTTAAAATTAAAGAAAAATTGAAATATTAGTATTCTGGCAAGTTACCTACTTTAACGTTGAGTACTTTAAACAAAAAAGAGGCATTAATTATATCGAAACACGTTATTTTATGGAATTTTTCAACAATTTCAAAATAATTCACAAGAGAAACTAGTTTCAAGATTTTAGAGTAATTAAAAATTGTTAAGTATCTTAAGAGATTTTAAATGATATTAAAGAATTTTAAAAGGTTTTAAAAAAGTTTCAAGTGATTTTAAGAGAAGATTTAAAAAAATTTTAAGTGATTCTCGGAAATTTAAAAGGATTTCCAAAGAATTTAAGGATTTTCAAGGGCTTTCACAAGATTTTAACAATTTCAAGAGATTTTAGTGATTTTGAAGAGATTTCTGAAAATTATTAAACTTCGACTCCATTTTTGATTATCCTATAATTCTAATCCTATATATTATCCAATTATCCTAACTCGTAAATTAACACATTTAATCATGGTCGAAAACACCAAAAAAGGGAGTAAATTTAATTAATCGGATGAAATCGAGTGAGAAACCAATGAAATCGAATTTTCCAGTAGAAATCTCCTAACTAGTCAGGCGAGAGAAATGCAGGGTTGTCGCAGGATGTAGAAATACAGGAAGCATCACTTAATTTGTATTTAAATTGAGTCTCTCCACTCGACTCGCAATCTTCTGGAGTTGTCTGGAAACTTTCATCGATTTTTCCTAAATCACCGAGCTAAGACTTATTTTTTCTCCTTTTTCGAATACAATTTTTTACAAATTTGCATACTAAAAAGAAGAATGCAAAAAACTTTGTAATTTTTGTTTGTTACTTTGTCGAATGCAATATTTATTTTCTGAAAGCTCTTATATCCAAGTAACTTACCATGACTCGAAAATAGTGTTTAAATTTGTAACGAAAATCAGTTGAAATTATTCATGTTGACAAAAAAGAAAAATTGTTATCTTTACTAATGTAAATTCCGTTTTAGCACCCGAGGTACTTTCATTGCTCTAACCGAAATTGAGGCGTAAAGCAATTCTTCACCCAGTTCCCTCTCAACTACCTCTGAAATACACAAAGAGTATAATTTTGCGGGATGTAGGTTAAGGTTTAACGAGATATTTTGCATAGTATTGTTTATTTTACGCTTGCTTAGTTTCTCCGAAAATTGAAGCCATTTTAAGTTATAACAAACTTTCTATAGGTACCTATAGTATACGTTTCTAAATTTCTATATTTCCGTCGGAAGAGAAAATATACATAATTTACTTTTCACTAAAAAAACTGGATTTTCAAATAGATTTAAAAATTAAATTTTTAACACAATAGTTACATTTTCTTATAGGGTTTTATATAATAAGGGATTAATATTTAATAATATATGTATTCGTTTAATTACAGATCATGTATCTTGGCAAAATTATGAGATTTTAAGGGATTATAAAGTAATTTTAAAGAATGTGACTATATATTTTGTGGAGTTTTCAGTAATTTGATAAAGTTTTAAGAGATTCTTAAGCTTTTTACAAAAATTTTATTAGATTTTAAGGTATTTTAAGAGATTTCATGAGATTTAACGGAATCTTGAATAATTTTAAGGAATTTAATATAGAAAAAATAGGATTTTAATATAGAAATATTAAGTAATTTCACGGTATTTCGAGGAATTTTATGAAATTTTAAATAATTTTCCGAGATTTTACGATATTTCATAGGATATTAAGTTATTTTAACGACTTAGGGGATTTCAAGGAATTTACGAGATTTCATTGCGGATTTTCGTGGATTTCAAAAGATTTCATGGAATTTTAAGTAATTTTAAGTAACTTAAAGAAATATCAGTTGATTTTGCGAAATTTAAAGAAATTTCATAAGATTTCATAGGATTTTAAGTAGTTTTAAGAGTTATTATAAAGGTAGGTCGTGGAATTTTATGGAATTTTATGGAACAAGAAGGAATACCAAAGATTTAATTGGATTTTAATATATATGGACATTTATTTCCAGAAATTTTAAAGGATTTGGTGAGATTATATTGGATTTTCAGGAATTTCATAAGATTTCATGGAATTTTAAGTAATTTTAAGAAATATTAATTGATTTTGCGAAATTTAAAGGAATTTCATAATATTTCAGAGGATTTCATAGGATTTTTATTAATTTTGAGGGTTGTAGTGACAGATTGTGGAATTTTAAAGAATTTTATGGAACATCAAAGAATATCTAAGAATATCAAGTAATTTTGCGAAATTTAAAGGAATTTCATAAGATTTCATAGGATTTTAAGTAGTTTTAAGAGTTATTATAAAGATAGGTTGTGGGATTTTATGGAATTTTAAGTAATTTCAAGAAATATTAATTGATTTTGCGAAATTTAAAGGAATTTCATAATATTTCAGAGGATTTTTATTAATTTTGAGGGTTGTAGTGGCAGATTGTGGAATTTTAAAGAATTTTATGGAACATCAAAGAATATCTAAGAATATCAAGTGATTTTACGAAATTTAAAGGAATTTCTCTAGATTTTGAAGGAAGTTATAAAGGAATTTTCAGATATTGTAAGAGACTTTAAGTAATTTTAACGACTTTAAAGAGATTCAGGGGATTTTACGGAATTTCATGGAATTTTAAATACTTGTAAGATATTTAACGGGATATTAACTTATTTTGAGGACTTTAAAAGTATTTTACGAGGTTTGAGTGACTTTTCAGGAATTGTTTTAGAGATTTAATCAGATTTTATCGGATTTTGAGTAATTTAAAGAAATATCAAGAAATTACGAAATTTAAAAGAATTTCATCAAATTTTGAAGAATAATAAAGGCATTTTAAGGAATTTTAGGAAAGTTATGGAGATTTCTGAAATTAGATAAAGAATTACAAGATTTTATATTTTAAGAATTAAAACGCGCGGATCATAATTGCTAATATTATAAAATCTTCAAATGCTTTTAATTTAAAATTGTTATGAATTCGAATTTTAATTTGTTCTCTGAATTGAACAATTCTGAATAAACTGATATCCACCTGCTAATCGAATGAGACTTTTTATTCATATCACTGAACCGAATGAGCTATAATTAATGCAAAAGGAAGCCCTAGGGTAAGTGAACCGTCTACACAGAATCTATATCGAGAGAAGTAGAAGGGCAGAGGAGAAAAAAAAAGTTAAACGGGTTATCAAACCCTTCCATGCCCCGGGGCTTTCCATCCCGGTATATTGGTCTCTATTATAGTTAACACTCTATCAGAAATCTGTGTGTAACGGGCTTGTCGCTGGAAAAAGTTGCAGGTAATCAAGAATGTTATATAGAGGTAAAAAGATTAATCATAAGCTTCCCTTACAGTGCACACAAACGCATATATATGTGTCTAGATAAATGTGTATGTGTCCTATAGAGGACTCTCTCCAAAGTACTGATTATCGATCATAAAATTTGCATACAGGTACAAGGCTCCTGATCTAAATGTAAAAGAAATCTATTCATTTATTTCATTTTTGTTAGAGAGACTGATAATAGTGCTCGTTTATGTTAAAATGTCTATTATGGAAGCTTTCAGAAGCAGAATTTTCCGAGATATCTTGGAAATTTCCAAAAAGCCCCGCACGCACGGCTTTCTAGAAATGAAATATATCCTTGACTTAATAACTCCTGCGAAACCTTTTATGGAAAGCAGAGAAAAAATCAAAGATCGTTTCTATGCAATTAGTTTTTTACTGATCCTACCATTTAATTATGGATCGTACAAAAAAAAGCAGTTTCTAATAATAGGGACGCCTATTATTTTTTATATACCTACACTTGCGCTATAAATAAATTAATAAATCTTTCTTATTGCGATATCAATAAAAAACACCTAACGATTATTATTCGGTTAACCGGAAAATTAGACCTTTTTTATAGAATTGCATTTTTTGTAGATTTGAATTTTTTAAACCTTGTCATTAATATTTAAGTTAGTGAAATATGATATGGAAACTGAACTATCGATTCTATAATCAGTTTTATCAGAAACATATATAGAATTATAGATTATACGTTGTAGAAAAAATGTCTAATGTAGTAGAATGTTTACACTAAACCCCAGGGTGTCAAATTTTATTGTTCAACATTGTGCAAGGCTTTGATCCACTGCAGGATCAAAATTTGACACCTTGGGGACTTGATGTGTTTAAGACAATTTCTTTAACACTCACTTTTGTGCTTAGAATTGCTTTTCCAAAGTCCTCTGAAGAAAGACATCCTTGTTGTTACCCAGCGCAGCACGAGGTCCACAATTAAACTCAGTCTATGTTTCACGCAAATGTAATTTTCTCTAAGAATCTAAGAATCTAATAATCTATCGACCAATTCTACAATATATCACAAAAATGCATTACAGTTTCTAAAATTCCATCGCAAACTCGTAAACTGGCTAATAAACAATAATACAAACTGTATTTCTCTATTTTTATTCAAATATTTAAATCAAGATTAAAGCGGAACACGTGGAGAGCAGATTCAAGGAAGAATGAGATTTTGTCGATCTAAATATTTTTAAGAGAGCTGTATGTATGAAATTCGAATTTGTTTGCTTTTGATTCGTTTTTTCAAAACCGGAAAGGATCGGAAAAGTGCTTTATTTTGTCAATGTGCTTTTCTACGTGCACGAGACCCTTAAGCACGACGTTCTTTCGGTCGTGAACCTCGAACCGCTACTACTTCGTTCCAGGAGAGGTTTATTCGGCGTTTGCGCATCCCCATCCTGACAACGGTTCCGGTTTCGAACCGGATTTCCACGAAAGGGATAAAGCCTGGCTCGGTCATTCGTGTACTATTCGTCCGAATGCTCCACAAAGTTCTCCACTTAGGGTAAATAAACGAAAATTATAGTTTACCGAACAAGAATCAACTCAATAATTTCGACAGAAAAACAAAAAAATTTTTTTATATATTATTAGCGCTCACTATAGTTTATTTAACTGATTTTCGACAATTTTCAAGCAGTTCAAAAGAGTGTAAAGAATTTTAAATTATTTTATGAGATTTTATGTGTTTATAAAACTTTCAAAACATTTTCAATGATTTTAGGGGAATTTGTCGAATTCAGGATGCACAAGATTCAATTTTTTCTTGTCTCTGACATTTCTCTGAATTTTTCCTGATTTTCAAACAAATTTTCCTGACAGAAAAGTATTCAAAAAACGAACAAATTTTCAGTAAAAATACTAATGAAATTTTTCAAAACTTTCTCCTAATATCACTTTAAATCTTTGGTTTAAAATCACTTCACACTTAAAATTCGTAAAAACCTCTTAAATTTATGACAACCCAGTGGGCAAGAAATTGAAAGAAGTTTTTAGAACTTCCTAAAAACGTCCAATGTTCCAAAGACGTTTTTAGGATGTATTTGGAACATTGGACGTTTTTTGGCCTGACATAGGACGTTTTTAGGACGTTTTTAGGAAGTTCTAAAAACTTCTTTCAATTTTTTGCCCAGTAGGAATTTTGGAAATCTCTTTAAATTCATTGAAATTTCTTGCAATTCCTAGAAACATCTTTAAATTCCTTACAATTTCACTATAATATTTCAAATCCTTAAAAATCTCATAAATTCTTTAAAATCTATTAAAATTCCATGAAATCCTTTACAACTTCACAAAATCTTTTAAGAATCATAAAAATGTAATGAAATCCTTTCAAATTCAAAAAGGAACTTGGGATTCCCTAAAATACATTAAAATCTCTAATAAATAAAAATTCTCTGAAACAAAAACCTCATAAAGTACTATCAAAATCAAAAATTATTTTTAAAATTATTTTAATTCCACCAGGAATATTTAAATTCCTGGTGGAATTCCTTAAAATTCTTTAAAACCTCTTGAAATTCCATAAAATTCTACAAAAATCTTTTATAAATCATAAAAATCTTGTGAAATTCTATAAAATTTCAATCAAATCCCTTAAAATTACTTTAAAAAAATCAAAATTTCTTAAAATTCTGTAAAATTCCACGAGAATATTTTATAATCTCTGAAAAATCTTTCAAGTTTATTAAAATCCTATAAAATATAATAAATTCTTTAAAATCTATTAAAATTCCATGAAATCCTTTCAAATTCAACAAGGAACTTTGAAATTCCCTGAAATACATTAAAACCTTTAAATAAAAATTCTCTAAAACAAAAACCTTATACAGTACTATCAAAATGAAAAATAATTTTTCAAATTATTTTAATTCCACCAGGAATATTTAAATTCCTGGTGGAATTCCTGAAAATTTTTTAATACCTCTTGATATTCCATAAAATTCTACAAAATCTTTCATAAATCAGAAAAATCTTGTGAGATTCTTTAAAATTACAATCAAATCCCTTAAAATCATTTAAAAAAAATCATAATTTCTTTAAATTCTTTCAAATTCTACGAGATTATTTTATAATCACTTAAAATCTCTTAAAACTCATAAAAATCTCATGAAATTCCTAAAAATTCCACGAGGAACATTAAAATCCCTTGAAATTACTTTAAAAATCAAAATTTCTTAAAATTCTTACAAGCTTTATAAAATACTTTAAAATTCTTTGAATTCCCTAGAAAACACCTAGAAATTCTTTATAATTCTTCGAAATCCTTGGAATGTTTCTAAAATCTGTTAAATAATCTATAAAGTCAATATATGCAATAGAGCAATACGCCAAGAAGCAGAAAAAATTTTTCAATGAAATAAAGTTTAAGTATTGAAAGCAAATATGTATATAACTTATCGTTAATGAATCTCTAGAATTATTGAAGCAGATATTGGCAACTTAGCATTAAAACTTTATCCAAAATTAATTAGAGAATATTGCTCAACTATGGATTTATTACGGAGGTTATTAAAACAAAATCAATAAACAAACTTTCTCTCCCAATTTCAATTTTCACTTGACTTGAATTACGCTCGGGAGAGAGAAAATTTTCAAAATCAAAACCAATTATGGTAGAATTATGAATTTCACGAAAGGAGGAAATTGAATTCTATTCTACAAGAGGAAGTTTAGTGCCTGCAGTTGTAAGGTGTAAGCCGTCTCTCTGAAAGCGTCCTTTGAGAATTATTTGCAAACTTATTTGCAAAAGACCCTTTCATAAAATGAAGAGACGCAATTGTGACTAACCACAGCCTTTGATCCTCTCATTCACTTGCTCTTCCATTATAAAATGCTTCAACCAAGTTCACTTCTTCCAATTAGGGTTTGTTTCTACTTATCAAATAAATTTATCGCTGAAAAAAGTAGTCAAACCTTCTCTTAAAAACTTTTGAAATCGCTTGTAATCTTTTGCAATCTCTTACAATTCCTAAAAATTTTGTAGTGTCTTTTAAAATTGCATGCAATTACGTACTTTTTCTTATTTTTCTCAATAATTTCGAGAGAAAAACGAACATTTTTTTCTTTTTATACTATTAGCGTTTATAGTTTATTTAACAGATTTTAGACAATTTTCAATAATTTTGAAGGATTGTAAAGAATTTTTTGTTATTTTACGAGATTTTATGTGTTTATAAAGATTTCAAGACTATTTCAATGATTTTAGGGGAATTTATCGAATTCAGGGTGCACAAGATTCAATTTTTTCATTTCCTCGAATTTTCTTTGATTTTCAGACAAATTTCCCTGACAGATAAGTATTTCAAAAGCGAACAATATTCAGTAAAAATACTAATGATATTTTTCAAAACTTTCTCATAATATCATTTTAAATCTTTGGTTTAAAATCCTTTCACACTTAAAATTCGTAAAAACCTCTTCAATTTTCTTGAAATTTCTTGAAATTCCTAGAAACATCTTAAAATTCCTTAAAAATTCACTATAATATTTCAAAAATCCCATAAAACATAATAAATTCTTTAAAATATTAATTAAAGTGAAATATCGTTTAAAATCTTAAAATTCCTCAAAATATTTCAATTTCTCTGACCAAAAGTTCCTGGTGTTCGACTTTCCGGTGTTCTTGAGTTACAAGTATTAAGAATTGAAAGGATGCAATTACGTACTTTTTCTTATTTTTCTCAACAATTTCGACAGAAAAACGAACATTTTATTTTTTTTTATATTATTAGCTTTTATAGTTTATAACAGATTTTAGACAATTTTCAAACATTTCGATGGATTGTAAAGAATTTTTAGTTATATTTTACGAGTTATGTGTTTATAAAGATTTCAAGACTATTTCAATGATTTTAGGGGAATTTATCCAATTCAGGGTGCAGAAGATTCAATTTTTTCATTTCTCTGACATTTCATTCAATTTTCCCTGACTTTCAGACAAATTTCCCTGACAGATAAGTATTCAACACACTTCAAATTCGTAAAACCCTCTTAAATTTTTGACAATATTGGAAATCTTTTAAAATCTTTTAAAATTTCTTGAAATTCTTAGAAACATCTTAAAATTCCTTAAAAATTCACTATAATATTTAAAAAATCCCATAAAACATAATAAATTCTTAACAATTTAATTAAAGTAAAATATCGTTTAAAATCTTAAAAATCTCTTAAAAACTTTTGAAATCGCTTGTAATCTTTTGCAATCTCTTACAATTTCTATAAAAATCTTGTAGTCTTTTAAAATTGCACGAAATCTTTTAAAATTCCTCAAAATATTTCAATTTCTCTGACCAGAATTTCCTGGTGTTCGACTTTCCGGTGTTTTTGAGTTACAAGTATTAAGAACTGAAAGGATGCAATTACGTACTTTTTCTTATTGCTGATTATCATATGATTATGGAAAGAATGAAATTTGTCCGTGTGAGAAGGTCATTTGAAGTCTATCACCAGAAAGGTACAATTCTTACATCAGCCAAGTAGCCAACTCACATCAGACTCTTCAATTATCCCCTCTGCCTTGCCAATCACCAAAGGCATTCCGCGTGGAGTTGTATTTTAAAACCTCTTTCACCCTGGATTCTCTCGCGTGCCTTTTCATCATGAGATGAGAGGATCACTTATTTCTCACTCGTGCTGCACCTGAATTGCATCAGCCAACATCTCGTGAGACAGATGGCTGTCAAATTCAAAGCCAGACTTGTTTAACTTAACTCGATCGTTAAAATGATGATTTGCCCTTGAAAAGTAGGGGAAGTTGGGGTAAAACGACCTTATTGTAAATATAATTAATAAAAAAGTGTAAGACACTAGAAATAATTTGCAACTGTGTATATTATGTATTTTACGTGCAGAATTAATTAATTATTAAAGATTGGCTATTATTGCTATTATTATTTAATTTTTAAAGAGCTTCTAAACTAGCTTTGGATTCTGTAAACTGAATAAATTGAATAAACTGAATAATTTGTTTAGTTTATATTATTTTAAGACTCTTGGATAATTTTGCGAAAATTGTTTCATTCCACTTGAAAAGCATTAGGAGCTCTGAAACGTTCGAGGTGTGGAAGTGCGAAATTGCTCACTCTACCGTAAAAATCCTCGTTTTCATGGATCTCTTTGTTAGAAAGTGGAAATTCAAGTGGAAAACCAACAACATGAGAAAACTAGCAAATTCGTGAAAATTCTTGAGGTGATTTTAACACTTTAACACATTTTTACACATTTTTTGAAATCGTTTCGAAGATTTGAAAATATTTTGAAAGCTTTTGACATTTCTTAACATTTCTAACAATCTTTTGGTAAATCTTGGAAGATTTACCAGTTGGAAAGTGTTGGAAATCTTCTGGGCACTTGAAGAACCTTGATATATATGAGAGCAAGGTTGACATTGGCTTGAAGTTTCAGACGATTTTTTTTACATTTATTGGAATAATAATAAAGAAAAAAGTTTCCACTGTTTCTCAAACTCAAAATTTTTATTTAACAACTTTAGAGAATTTAGAGGGATTTTAAAGAGGCTTTAAAGAATTGCAAAAGATTTTTCATGATTTTAAGGAATTTCAAGGGATGCTAAGAGATTTCGATTGATTTTTAGAATTTAAAAGAATTTTTAAGGAATTTTAAGAGATTTTAAGATTTTTTTTAGAGATTTGAAGATATTTCAAGACATTTACAGAAGATTTAAAAGTTTTTAAAGAATTTCAAGTAATTTTAAAGAACTTCATTTGATTTACTCCTCCACATTAAAATAAATTCCTTAAAATTTCTTAAAATCACTCAAAATTTTTTGAAATCTTTCGAAAATCTCTAAACTCTCTTGAATTCTTTTAAAATCCATTGAAATTTCTTACAATCACTTATATCGGCATGAGCTTTCGTTAACTTTTTCAAACTTTTATAAAAATCCCTTGAAATCTTGTGAAAACTCTTGAAAATCCTTAAATTGTTTTGAATTTTTTAAACATCCTTTGAAACCCGGGTAAGGCCGAATAAATTTCTACGAGTGATTAAATAAAAATAAAATGATTTTTGGATTTTTTTGAAATTCTTAATCCAATAAATTAAAAAAAATGAAATACATTAAACTTTTCGTTAGATCAGCCGTCTGAAACTTCAACCAAGGTTGACTGTATGTTTGACATATTTAAAATTATTTACTTATTTTACCTTATATATCAGAATTTCCAGTTAATTTAAAAGTTGTTAAAGAATTTTAAGTCATTTTAAAGGATTTCATTTGATTTACTCCTCCACATTAAAATAAATCCTTTAAAATTTCTTAAAATCACTTAAAATGTTTTTAAATCTTTCGCAAATCTTTAAACTCTCTTGTATTCTTTTAAAATCCATTGAAATTCCTTACAATCACTTATCACTAAAATCTGGTGAATACAATTTTCTAAAAATCTCGGCACGACCATTTGATAACTTTTCCAAACTTTTATAAAAACCCCTTGAAAGGGGACAAATTTTCTACTAGTAATTATAAATAAAAATAAAATTATTATATTTTGGGAATTTTTTTTTTTTTGATATTGTTAATCCAATAAATGCAACAAAAATGAAACATTAAAATGTTCGTCAGATCAGACGTCTGAAACTTCAACCAAGGTTGACTGAATATTTGACACATTTAAAATTATTTAATTACTTTACCTTATATATCAGAATTTCCAGTTAATTTAGTTGTGTTTAGATTTCATATATGTGAGTAACAAAAGCGCCTGATGCAAGGTTCTAGTTTCGAAAAGTCGTATCTCCTTTTTTAGTGAAATTCTTGATTCATAGAATGAATGACTTTACTCTGACGGAGCAAATTAAGCTTTGATAATAAAAACGATTACGATTCGATTACCGTTACAATTGGTCGTTAACGGGTCAACCTGTGGCAAGTTGGCCTTATACCAGATTGCAAACAACTCGGAATTCTGAGGTTCAGACTTCGAATCGTGACTCGAATCGATCTTTGAGTTTACCTTCTGCAGCATAAAAACATGTGCAAATTTTCTTCATTTTGTATCTGCAATATCTTACAACTATTTTCCGATGGAAGCCAAAATCTTTACCAAGACCGCTTCTAATTTTTAAAAAAATTCAATCAAGAATTGAAATTCAAGGAGGGATTTCAAAATATTTTGAGGAATTTTCATCAAAAGAAAACAAAGGGTTTTGGAACTATTTATAAAACATGAAAAATCGAAGAAATAGAAAAGTGTGGAGACAAATGAAAGTAAATATATGCATGCAATGACTTGCAGACATAATTTCAAATCAATGATCAATTGATCATCCAATCTGCTGCTTCTGAAGGAAACTACCGCTTTATTATCTGCATCAAGCTTCCACAAAGTAAAATCCTTCACAAAGGAACTTTCCATTTTTTTCCTTTTCCAAGAAAGGAAATTGACTTATGATATTGCAGGGATTGTATTCGAACCAAGTTTCAAACTAGTTGAAAGTTCGCTGCATATTTTGCGTGGTACTTGAAGAAGAAAAGTTTTTTCTTGATAATTTCAACCATACATATATATATAAAACATTGAGTACTCGAGTACTCTCTCAGATAAGTTTCTCTTCTCAAGAGAAAAAGTAAAAAATAATTCTCTAGTTCGTGTAATACAGAACAAGAAAGCGTCTCAAAGAGTTTTAGAGACTTTAAAGAATAAAAATCTCGCTTTTCCCGTTGGTAGGAATAGGAACAAGATACTGAAACCAATCTGCGAAAGCGATCGTAACGAAGAATAAAGCTGCTGAGAATTGACTAAAGCACGTTGGCTTTACTTTGAGAAAAACATCTTAAATATTGAAAAACGATCAAATTTAATTGCATACTTTCTTTTAAAAGCATTTTTGCCGATCTCGCGTTGGAAAATAGGTCAATTGAGAATGAAATTTCTTGATCCGAGTTTAACTGACAATTAGTAATTCTCTAAATCAATTATTGTCTAATTATATTGTGTAATATATATGTAAATATATATGTGTACATAATGAACAAGAGATAATATGTTGAAATTCCATATAACCCGAACTTGACCCACTAGCTGCAATTCGCCTATCAAACTGGGCAAAGATCGATCTGTCGCGCGTGTCCACGCATAATGACTTCCTTGCAATACATATTTTACTTTATCATAAAACTTTGCAATTATACACCGAGAAAAAAATACTCGGAAATCAATAAATATACTTTTTACTCTCTAAAATTGAATCCGTGAAAAGTCACTGAAATTTTCAGTAATCGTCACTAAACTACTAAAAATTTCAGTGACTTTTCCCTGATTTCCAGTAAATTATTCACTAATTAAAATCGTGAGAAAAGAGTCACTGAAAATTAGTGAAATTTGACTGGTAATCAGTTAAATTTCACTGATTCAAGTTTCGAGAGTACACTCAGAAAAAAGTTTGTTTGAATCAAACAAACGTATCATTGATATAGGGTCAAAGAAAAAATTTGTTTGATTCAAAGAAATTTTCTTTAATTCAAAAAAATTGATTTCATCATATTACAGAAAATTTCTTTGAATCAAATAAATTTTGTTTAATGCAAACAAACTTTTTTCTGAGTGTTATCAATAAGCCTATTCCAAAAGCAGATATTTTATTGATTCAAATGAATTTTTAATGAAACAAGAATTCATCATTTCCACACAATATTGATATTATACATTTTAAAGTATATACATTTGAATCAATAAAATATCTGCTTTTGGAAGAGATTTATCGATACAAAAGTATATTTATTGATTTCCGAGTATTTTTTTCTCAGTGTACTTCACATCTCGATCGATCTGTAGCTCTTATCTTTCGATTATTTATATTTGTGCAATCAAATCTGAAATGAATTGCATGTGCATATAAGATAATAAATACAAGCTTCGTTTATCTATTTATACAATGTTATTATATTACGCGCAAGATGTGTTGCATGATTAAAAGTTCAGGTTCTGAGATTTAGCCCAATTTACGACGGTCGCCTCGAAGGATTTTATGAATGCAATATTGTAATTATCCGGAAATTTGAGTGGCTCTAAAAACGAGAGTTGAAGACTTGGAATTTACTGAATTGCGGTGTATATGCTTATGAACATACAATTAGCATATACATACCAATAAAATTACAGACGCGCAAAATTCCTTCGGATATAATTGAAGTATTTTGACTTTCTTGGGCGTATGGTTTCTCAAATTTAACACCATTTCTTACATGTTTGCACTTTGAACATTTTTAGAGTAACTACGTTTCAACCAACCACAAATGCGAACGAATGAAAATAACGATACTTTACTTTACCAGTAAATTCCACTTATCAGACACATAAAAAACTAAGAACCCACAGTATAAAACTGGAAATGAGAGAAAAGCATGTGCTTGAAATTCTAATCGTTCAAATGTACGAAATTGTATATTAAATGCTTTTTATATAATAAGAAACAATAAAATATTGACTCTCTGATAATATAAAATATATAAATTGTATAATCGGATCGAATAAGAAAACTCATTAATGTCAAACGAGAATCTCGTTTTTAACGAGACGCGAATTCTCGATCGAATTTTTAAAAGTGGATTCTTGATCAATAGAAAGGCAATTGACCTGTAAACAAAATATCATTTCTCCCAAATAAATATCAAGTGCCAATCTTTTTTTAAATAAAGACTGAGGATAAAGCGAAAAAATATTTAATTTCGATAATTTTTACATAAAACGAATTCAATATCTACCTTCAAAATTAAATATTTTCGTTTTATTTTAGAAATATTTGAAATAGATATTTTCTTGCTCTGTGCGCATAATTCTAGTTAAAGATTGATTAATCATACAAAGGGAAACAATTACAATTTCAATATTTGTTAACTAAAATAAAGAAATCGAATCATTTGCTGCAACTTCCTGTCTTTGTGATTTTTATCTCAAATTTAGCACAGAGTAGTTTTCTCTTCGGATAAGTTACGCGACAAGACTATAAAAATTATGACACCGGAAGAGTTTCCATATTTACATGTTACGGAAATAAGGAGAGTACAGAGACCATTTTCCAAACATAACTTACATTTTTTACAAATATAAATTCCTTTTCTAAAGAACTTTATGTATTTCTTACGATATTACGAGTATATTTTATTACTTAATTCAAACTCTCTGCATGTTGCAGAGCAAATATTGAAAACAGTTAGAAACCACATAAATTGAACCAAGTAACAGTTTGCAAATTTAAATATAAAAATATTGAATGCTTCGCCAATTTTCCTCATTATTTCTCAAAAGCATGCAGCGATCTAAGGAAATGAAAATTTGCAATATCCGATTCGATGTTATACACATTGAAAAGGTAATAGAAAAGTGGAGATGACTAGAAAATTCTAATTTACCGCTACTGTAATAGCATTTTAGTTATTTAATTTTGAAATAAAAAGCCGAGTAAAAAATTGCTCCCGCATCATTTTTTCCCTACTTACTTTTATGGCGGGAAAATCTTTTGAGCTTCTTGAAGAACGGCATGTCTGCCTTATCTTGCCTCTTAGCCCAGATGCAAGAAATGAAGGATTGAGGTAGGAAGCACGAAAAATGTGTTTTCCTACAATGCCTCAATGATTAAACTCTTAGACAGAGAGTAGCCGATATCGATCGCGACTGTGGACGGAAAGTATGAGACTGATTGTAAGAAAAAGAATGTTCTTTGACGTCCGCACGCTTTGACGCATGGCGTGCAAGTAGTGCATGAAATTTACTACGTCTCTGCATCATTACGCGTTCGCAATTCAATCATACAGTTTGTGTATCGTAATGCGAAATGATACATGCAAATTCCGAATGATGAGATGCTTGTTTTGACAAAAGATTACATTACAATACATTATGTTTAATATGCATATTTCAAATCATTCGAATTAAACCCTGTTAAAAATATCCAACACGTGAATTTCCACGTGGAAATGAAAATGTGGATATCAGTGTTGATCGCAGTTTTGGGACTCACAAATATAGCCAAAAAAAAAATAAAAATAAAAATAACTTACGTTTTTCAGGAAAAATGTCTGATGTTCCAAAAAGGAAGTCCCTATTACTTAAATCCTTTGAGCTCCTCTAAGCACACAATACATATCTCACAACACTTTAAACCGGCACTTTAACAACATAAAAATTGAAAATCGTCCCGTCCGTGGGACGACTGAATATCAACTGATATAAAATGAATATCCTCTTTTCCTATTGTATTTTCAGTCAATGTCCTTCGACTGAGTCACTGCTCTCCTTTCCTTTGTTTACATTTTGCCTGTTTTGAATCCTTGGTCATCTTCTTGGAATTAATACGAATCATAAATTCGAATAAACTTGTGTTAGTAACTAAATAAATTAATTTATATGAAATACAAGTTATTTTCCAATCACTAAATAATAATAAATTAACGAGATTAAACTCTTCGAAATTCAATTACAATAAATATTATTTATGTTGTGTTGGCGACAAAAGTGTCAATTTGGAATATTCATTTCCGCTATTCATTTCCTCGTGAAAGTTGACATAGATTTTCCAAGTTGCAAAATTTTAATTACGATTTTAATAATATTTCTTAAAACAATTAAAATTTCTCTTAGGGGCGATTGGGTTGAAGTTTCAGACGTCTTAGTCTGATGATTTTTTATTTTTATCATTCATTGGAATAAAAATATTTTTAAAAATGTTTCAACACCCCGTAATTTTTTAATGATTTACTGCCCAGTTTTCCGGGATTTTAAGAGATTTCTTAGAATTTGAAGAAATTTTAAAGAGACTTTAAACGATTGCAAAAGATTTTAAATGATTTTAAGGATTTTTTCAGGATTAAAAGTTTTTTTTTTGTTAATTGGGAGTTCTGGAAATATTGCGGATCTTATGAAATTTTATATGATTTTCATGAATTTAAAGGACTTTAAGAAATTTTGTAATATTTTAAAGGATTTCAAAAAATTTTACACAATTTTGGGAATTTTGTGAAAACGTACTTTTAAGATATTTCTTGGGATTTTAAATAATTTTAAGGGATTTATCAATAACTAATAATAATTTATATAATTAATTACAATAAAGTCACTGTTTTATTCCACAATAAATAATTTTAAGGACTTTTAAGAGCTTTCAAGGGATTTCATGCGATTAAATATTAAATAACTTAAAAATATTTCATGAGATTTTATTTTATTTCTTCTAAATTTGTATTAATTTCTTAACATTTTTTTAAATTACTTAAAATATTTCGAAATCTCCTAAAATCTCTTGAAATTCCTCAAACTCACTTAAAATCCAATGAAAACCCTCAAAATGTCTTGAAATCCCTTAAAATTCTATGAAGTTCCTTAAAATCAAATGAAATTCCTTAAAATATCTTGAAATTTCCTAAAATCACTAAAATCTCTATGTAATCTCTTGAAATTCCATTGTCCATTAAAAACTCTTAAAATCCCAGGCAGCTATAGGTAAATTTCTGCTAATAAATAAATAAAAGTAAAAAATATTTTTTCAAACTCTTATTGATATGCTTAATCTAATAAATATAAAAAATAAAAAAAATTTTTTAATTTTGTTAGACTAGACGTCTGAAACTTCAATTCAATTTAAGGGCGTTGACCCAATTATTAAGCTTAAAATTCAATTCTTCATTTTACTCAACGAAAACTATAGATAAATATTTTTTCGCTCTGTAGCGCTAATCGTTTTTCAAATATAAGACTGCATACAGAGCGAAAAAATAGTTAATTTCGATACTTTCTGCATAAAACGAGGAATTCAAAATCCAACTTCAAAATTCAATATTTTCATTTTACTCAAAAAATATTTAAATTGTATATATTTTTTCGGTCTGTACGCTTAATTCTCGTTAAAAATTTATTAACTCTACAAAGAGAAAAAATTCCAAATATTTCTTGAGTAAAATAAAGAAATGGAAAATCCAAGAAACCTTTCAACTTTCAAATCATGTTTTTCAATGTATTGCTATTTACTAAAACAAGGTACAAACACAAATACATCTCTGGTTCGCGAAGAATAACATAGTAAAACTGATTTTCGTCTAAGAGGCATAAGAGGTAAAACTCAATTAGGGCGAGCTCAAGAACTTGGTCGGAGCTTCGCTTCGAAACTCAAGTCTGGGAAAACGGCGACTGGATGATTCGAGGCAAGCAAGAACTTTAAGAAGTATAAGAGCTGCCATATAAGTTTATAGTTCGAATTTTGCATAAGTCGAAGAATATATATATATATTTACAATTTTCTCATTTTCAGATAAAAGTAAGGCCAAATTAAGATACATGAACGCAAAAAAGTCTTCACAGCAAAAAATATCCACACTAATTTTATATCTGAATAAAAGTTTAAAGCCGCACACTCGATTTACGAAACTTTTTGATTTATTTGGCTCTGTACAATTTTACTACAAATGTATTAATAATAATAGTAGTAATAATAATAATAATACAATTACAGTGTATTTATAATAACGATCATTGTGTATTGAGTCAGTTTTTCTACATTATTATATGAGAACCGGAGACATGCATCATATTTAAAAAAATTGAAGATTGGCCACTGTCAAGAGTCTGGAAAAATTAAACAATTGAAATTAAGAACAAATTATTTAAGACTTTGAGAATAACTTGAAGCTAAAGACTTTAAGATTTTAAGCTCGTTTTAAATCGAGAATATTGCTAATATTCACAACGCCTGCAAGGAAAACAAAATTTAAGCTGAAAGTATAAGTTTCCAATTTTCCTTACGTTCTGCATTAGAAATTAAATGGAGATACAAAAATAGATTTATAGATTCGGCGATGTACAGAAAAAAGAGTTTGAAGAAACAAAAACATCGGCAAGAATATCCTCAACTTTCTCATTCGCTTTGGATTCATCAAACTTATCTTTACAATTTTTACTTAAACGTAAAATCGAATTGCAAAAAATAGAAACACTCAAGTTAAGAGCATTGGATTAAAATTTCAACTTCAAAATTATTATTCGGCTTTTGACATTAAAGCAGCTTTCAACATGTTGAGTTGTCTCTGGACTCATTTTGAGTGTTAAAGTTAATAATAATTGCAATATTTACAAGAAATAAGATCCTATGATCATTATAAATCATTTGATTGACACTACAATTTAAAATAAATAATAAAAGAATAAATAACGGTTTATGTAACAATTTGTAATTAAATTCTTGTTATTTATTTAAAGTATTTTAATTATTAATAACAGTAATGTATGGACAATCCAACAAGTTGACAAGTAAAATATTATTAATTTATCAATTTTGAAATTTCTTGAAATTTTTAAAAATCTATTTTAACTCATTTTATATGCCTAAAATTATACACTCACTTCCATACTTTCTGTTAATAGAAGTAGTTTTTATGATAGGATGGTTTTTGAGACTAAAATTAAATTATTGAAGATTAAGATATTTTAAGATAAATTTTTTTTTAATTATTGTGAGCATAAATTATTGACAAAGCCTCGCGCATATTAGAAAACGGGATGTCATCACAACTTCGGTTTCCTAATGAAAAAAGAAAGCTACAATTTTTATTAACTATTTCCTCTTTGACTTTCTATCTCCGGTAATAATTATCTTGGCCAGGCTGAGCGGACTATGGAATAAGAAATTCTTTGCATGTTAAGTCTAGATTGAGTGAAATGCAATTTCTGCTATACGAGTGGAAATATGATTTTCGATCTTTCATTTTCAGCATTGTAACTTTGAAGATTGTCTTTTGTATAAATTAAAAACAAAGTTTAAAACGGTATTAAATGAAAATGCAAAGACAAAACTTGGCTCGAAGAAATGGCATCGATAGCACATTTTTGTTTTCATGGTACAGAATCCTCGATAAATACTGTATAGTAGTTGGCGAAATAGCTGAGAATTATTCTAAACTCCTTACACATTCTAGCTTATTATTACATATGCATATATATATATATATATAATAATATATATAAT
>UCOH01012376.1:4985-36926 GCA_900474275.1 Synergus japonicus | reverse complement strand
ATATATATATATATATATATATATATCTATATGTATAGGAGGACAAAAGCAGACGATGATTGGTGGACGTTTTCGAACCTGCCGGGAAATTCAAACCTTCACATGGTTTCTCAATTTTCCTCTCCGTTTTCCTATAGTCATTTTTTATGTCTGTCATAATTAATTATTTTCCCAATTATCATTTCCACAATTTCGTTGAAACACTCAATTTTCTTTTAAATTCTCACGAAAATCGCACTTGGAATCTTTAAATATGAAGAAAGAAGAAATGAAAAATAAGATGGCCGCCGTTTTTCAGCAGCCAATAGGATTTATCGTTCTAGGAAAAATTGGTTCTCTTGCGGAGAAGCTTCCTCAACGCATGCGCAGAATAGTTTGGAGCAATTTCCAAGAATTTACTTTTCCGGCAAATGAAATACCATTTAACGTTTACCACTTCAGCCACTTCAGTCACTTGAGTAACTTCACGCGTCACCGTCATGGCTTCCACGACAGAAGGCGGCGTTACAGCCCTCGTTTACGATTATTTATTAAAAAAGGACGCATCTTTGGCAAAGATTTTCTACCAAAAAACGAAAGCGGTAAGTAAAGTTTTACATTAAATCACATTTTTTTTCTGAATCCTTCTTTTCTTCCATGAGAATCTTCATCCGAATCCCATGACGCTCCACACCACGTGTGTAAATGAAAAAATTTGTAAACCGCATTTCTTGTGCAAAAAGCTGTAGATTTCGAATAAAAACAAATGAAAACGCGTTCCCTTTTTTGAAAATTAACGGCTTTAGAAGAATTGAACGAATCTGTAATTTGAAAATAAGCGTTTTTGTGTATTGTAATTTTTTCACTACCACGAGGGAAATTTTACTTTCTGGCTTTATTTTGTGTAATTTAAGAATGAAAATATATTTACAAGTTGTTTTTTTGATGTTTTTTTGGGGAGATTTTTTATTGTTTATAGCAGGTTTTTTCTGCATAGATAAATATTCGTTTTTGGAGCAATTTTATTTTGAGGCGGCAGCGTGTTGAACATAACCTATAGCATTTTCTAATCGATTTTTGCGGCGACGTCGAAAATGACTTTATCGTTTTTGTATTAATTTATTAAATATAAAGAAAAATTGGGGGATAATAAAGGGATTTTTACAACCTATTATTTTTAATAATAATAATAATTATTATTGTTTATCTTTTCTGTAATTATTATTTTTTCTTTGGATTTAATTAAAGGAAATAAACTAAAGTTGTGTTTTTCTAGTCCTAAATTTCTATAAAAACAAACAAACAAAATTTCAAAATAAGTTTTTTGGGAAATGTAAATATTTATGACCAGATAAACGCATCTTAAAGCTTTATTTTAATTTTAGTCAAAACCGAATCCATGTTCATTCAAATATTGAATTTAGAAGCATTTTAGTCAAAGAAATTGATAAAAATAATTTTCTGTCGATAAAAAGTGTTTAGCCCACGTAAAACTCACAAGATATTACAAATTTGGCAAAAAATATAACTGGATTTTATTTATTTATTTTTTTGAAAATCGATTTAGTATTTTTAGAATAACCACCATTTTATCAATTTTTCTGAACAAAATAAATTTCCTAAATAAAACCGTAAAAAATGTATATATATATTTATCTAATAAAAAATGATTTTTTCCAGTCTGCTCTGCCGAAGGGATCCCCATCGATAACCGACGTCTTCGAGTATTTCCAAAAGAACTCTCCTAAGAAATTAGCCCTAAAGCAAATAAAGAACGACAGTTCCGAATCAAGTTCCGAAAGCCAAGAAGAGGCGCCGCCAAAGGCAAAGACTCCAGTAGTAAACGGCAAAGCCCCAACAAAAGCAGCAGCCAAAAAAGAATCTAGTTCCTCAGACGATTCCTCCGAGGATGAAAAGCCTCCAGCAAAGAAAACACCTGCAAAACCAGCAGTTGCCCCTGTAAAAAAAGCTGAAGAATCTAGTTCCGATGATTCTTCAGAAGAGGAGGCTCCAAAAACTCCTGCGAAGGTCGCCAAGAAAGCCCCTGCTCCTGTTCCAAAGGCGAAACCACAAGCCAAGAAAGAATCGAGTTCAGATGACGATTCCTCTGAAGATGAGGCACCAAAAAAAGCAGCTCCAGCAAAAGCCGCGCCCGTGAAACAAGCACCGGCTAAAGTTGCTGCGAAAAAGGAGGAATCGAGTTCTGATGACGACTCATCCGAAGATGAGGCACCGAAAAAAGCAGTTCCAGTAAAAACCTCACCCGTGAAACAAGCACCGGCTAAAGCTGCTGCGAAAAAGAAGGAATCGAGCTCTGAGGATAGTTCCTCAGATGAAGAGGAAGCTCCAGCTCCAAAATCTGCGCCAGTGACTCCCAAGGCTAAACCAGTCGCTAAGAAGGAATCCTCGAGTGATGACGATTCTTCTGATGATGACAATGCCAAAGCTTCTGTTAAGACTCCAGCCAAAACTCCAGTTAAAGCGGCAGCCAAAGCTCCGGTGAAACCCACTCCCAAGAAGGCAGAGTCGAGTTCTGATGACGATTCTTCAGAAGATGAAGCTCCTAAAGTAGCTGCGAAGCCTCCAGTGAAGGCAACGCCGGCGAAGAAAGCGGAGTCAAGTTCTGATGACGATTCTTCGGAAGAGGAAGCTCCCAAGCCTGCTGCGAAGACTCCAGTAAAAGCGACTCCAGTGAAGGCAACGAAAGCTAAGGAATCATCGAGTGATGATGACAGTAGCGAGGAAGAAACTAAGGCAGCAAAACCAGTGGCCAAGGTTGCACTGAAGAAGAAGGAGTCGTCGAGTGAGGATAGCAGCGAGGATGAAGAGCCACCGAAGAAGGCAGCGAAGGTCGTCAAGAAGGAGTCGTCGAGTGACGATGATTCTGATGAAGAAGAAAAGCCACAGGTTAAGGCTAATGCGAAGGTAGTAGTTGAGAAGGAGAATGATGATGAGGAGGAAGAGGAGGCGCCGAAAGCCAAGAAGGGGCTGAAGAGGAAGCATGATGAGGAGCAGGAAGATGAAGAAACTGGACCACCCAAGACTCCAAAAAATAACTATAGCAATTTTGTCAAAGCTGGACAGAATAGTAGTGAGAAGGTGAGATATGGGAGAATTTATAAACAGGTTTTGGAGTTTGAAAATTCTTGGTAACATAAAATTTGAGGTGTGTTGAGAAAGTAACTGATTATAAATGGAACATAAAAGTTTAGATCTGATAATTATGATTTGATTCCTCATTTTACTCGATAAATATTTGATAATATTTTCTAATTAAAATGAGGAATCGAATTTTAAAATTCTTAGTTCCTTTAAAAAAATGTTAGTAGTTTTATTTTCTCGAACTTTCTCATTACCATGAACACAGAATAAATCCAAGACCTGGTTTTCAGTTTTAAAATCATCAGGGTGGCCACATGTCAAGGAAGTCAGGGAAATATCAGAAATAAAAATTTGTCAGAGAAATCAGGGGGAATAGAAATTGACATTTATGCTTTGTTATTTTTCTAATATTACATAAATAGTTCTTATAGTTTATTTAACATTGTTATTGAAGATTTATTCGCATTTTGAATACTTTTTTGTCAGGAAAATTTGTCTGAGTCAGGGATAAATAAGGGAAATTGAAAAATTGAATGTTGTGGCTACCCTGATTACCTATATATCAAAATTACCGATTAATAAACAATCCCTTTTATTAATCATAGAAAAATACCCCATTCCGTCGAGTCAGAGAGGAGGATTACATCCTGGAACCGGAGTTGGCAAACAATGCGTTTGAGGCAAAGGTAAATGCTTGGAAACTATCAGGAAATTCAGGTCACTTGCCGGTCCAAATTAGTTCCAAAATGAAAAATTAAAAAATTAAAAAAAAACCTGATTAGAGTAAAAACATTCCTGCTTCGTTAGTTTCCGTGCATTCACCATGTTTTCAAATGAAAATAATTTTAAAAATAATTCTAAATCAACAGGAATATCGTGGACAAGGCAACTGACCTGATTTTCCTTATGTTTCAGGAGGAGAGTCCGGCAACCAATGGTTTTAATAAGCATGAAGGAAGGGGTGGATTCAGAGGAAGAGGTGACGGTTTCCGAGGAAGGGGCGGCGATCGTGGAGGATTTAGGGGAAGGGGAGGACGAGGAGGTTTTGATAGGGGTGGTCGCGGAGGATTTGATAGGGGAGGTCGCGGAGGATTTGATAGGGGAGGTCGAGGAGGATTTAGAGGCCGGGGTGGCGATAGAGGCGGAAGAGGCGGTTTTGAAGGCAGAAGGTCATGGGGTGGAAATGACGAGGGTGGCCGAGACGGAAATGGTCCAAGAAAATCGTGGGGTGGTGACGGAGAGAGGGGAGGCGGAAGGGGAAGAGGCGGTTTTTGGGGGGGGCAATCAAATTTCGGCGACAAAAAATCGTTTGGAGTTGACTCACCAGCACAAAACAAAAAAATCACCTTTGACGATTAATCTCTAGGCCTCAATATTGAGGTAACGTATTCAGTTGAATTTTCATCTTTGTCTAGAATTTCAATTCAATTTTAAAGAAGCTTTATTCGATACAATTTATCTGGTTATTATAATATGGATTGTTTTATTAATGTTTTTGTGTTTGTTTTTTTTTTTATATAGAAAGGTGCAAGAGGTTCTTGGGGTGAACGAGCAAACTTGGACCTGAAACACACGAGAGGAAAGTCGTTCCGTCACGAGAAGACGAAGAAAAAGCGAGGAAGTTATCGAGGCGGGCAGATAGATACAAGTGTTAATTCTATTAAATTTGACTAATGGATTAGGCGAGATAATCTATTGGCATTTAGGTTTTCAAATCTAATTTAATTCAAACGAGATCTAGACGATTTTTGCGAATTGATATCTAGAAAGGAAGGAGGACGGTTACTATTAATAATCGATTTATTCAATATTGATATATTGATTATCTATTTTTAAAAGTAATTATTTATTAGATGTAGACATTTACAATTGATTGTAATTGGTTATTCAGTATCTCGTACGTTTAAATTTAATTCAATACTAAGGCTATTCTACAACTACTGTTTTCTTTATATAAGCGAATTCCATTTGAATTTATATTTCTATTTTTCATACACACCTTCATTGATGAAATGTAGTTGCAGATTATTTTAAGGAAAGGGGAATTTCCTAATAAGTTTATCTTAATAGACTGTTGTAACACATGTTTGTTCCTTTAGAGATTCACTCGGATTTTTTTATTTTTTAATGCAAAATATTATTTGAGTCGAGAAATAAAAAACGCTGATGAATTGCAGAGTTTAAGGAAATGCACTATTCTCTCTTGATGAAAATTACTGGTTATTATTACAGGTGATTTTTTTCTTGAAGAGAAGATCGATTTATATATATCTTATATTAATATTTTCTTATGTTAAAATGACTGTCCAATTATTCTCCGTATTAAAAATATAAACTTATTAGACGGAATAGTTGTTTTTTATTTTTTCTTATTCCTAACTGCGAATTTAATAATATAAGGCCTAAAAACTTAATATTTAAACTTAAATGCCCAAAAAATAAAAATAAGGCCCAGCAAGATACGATCTAAATATAAGACCCAAGTTTATTAGTCTACAAAAAAATATAGTACAAATTTAAAATTGTCTAGAATTCTCTGAATCTTTTTATCAAAAATAATGCAAAATCGAGAAATTCAGAAATTAATCATTCTGATAACTCATACTTGCTGGTTGAATGAAAAATTACTATAATTGAATGAAAATCAATAAAATTAAATATTAAAATAAAAATATTAATAAACAAATATTTTTTTATCATTCCAGGTATAGATCATCCCCTTTTTCTCTGGGATTCTGAGAGAAGAGCTGAAGATGATAAATATTTCAAAGAGTGCAGAAAGGGGCCAATTCCCCCCCTTCCTCTTTTTTTCTGCTCCTAGTGGTCCCAGTCAGTCCCAGTTCTCTGTTCTCCAACCAACGAGTCTCCAGCTGCGTTCCCATTCCCTTTGCTTTGGTCCTCTGTGCTCCACCCGAGCACTGAGCTGTTAGTTCTTACTTGCGATTCCACAGTCAACCTCTGGACATCCACCTGCGAGGTACTCTGGAGGTACTCGACCCCTCGACCATTTTTTACAACCGGTATAGTGACATGAGTCGCGAATAAGAAAACTCGAGTGACCCAGTTCGTCGCCTTGTTTTTACCATTTTAAAACGTCGGTTTCTAATTTTATCCCTTGTTTTCTCATATTTTCCCTTATTAGTGCGATTTGATAGACTGGATATTGTTTAATAGTGAATCTGAGGATTATTATTGAAGTGATAAAGTTTTTCATCAAAAATCCAGGACCATGAAGACCAGACAAGTGCTTTCCATGGTGAGTAATTTTTATTTTATTTTTTATATATTATTTCTTTATTTTTATTGAAAAAAATTTTTTTCTGAAGTCATCAGGTCCTCGAAGAGTTTATCTTGACACTTCCGGATAGGGGAAGAGAAAAATCGATATTGTTATCTATATTGACTATTAAAACTGAAGTTTCTGCTTGAAGGGCGTTGGGCCTAAGTGTTAGGCTCAAAATTCATTTCTCCATTTTACTCAACGAAAATTGTGGATAAATATTTTTTCGCTCTGTAGCGCTAATCTTTTTTCAAATATAAGAGTGCGTACCGAGAGAAAAAGTATTTAGTTTTGATATTCTTTGCATAAAATGAAGAATTGAAAATTTAAGTTCAAAATTTAATATTTTTATTTTAATTATAAAATATTTGAATTAGATATTTTATCGCTCTGTACGCATAATTATAGTTAAAAAATTGATTAGTTCCACACAGGGAAAAAGTTTTAAATTTAATATTTGTTGAGCAAAATGAAGAAATCGAATTTTTAGATTCGAACTTGACTCCAACACCGAATCCAAATTCGATTTCTTCATTTTCCTCAACAAATATTAAATTTAGAACTTTTTCCCTCTGTAGAATTAATCAATTTTTAACTAGAATTATGCGTACAGAGCGATAAAATATCTAATTCAAATATTTTTAAATTAAAATGAAAATTTTAAATTTCGAAGATAATTTTTTAAATTCTTCATTTTATGCAAAGAATATCGAAATTAAATATTTTTTCGTTCTGTACGCAGTCTTATATTTGCAAAAAGATGACCGCTACAGAGCGAAAAAATATTTATCTATAATTTTCGTTGAGTAAAATGGGGAATGAAATTTCAAGCTTAATAATTGAGTCAAACGTCCCTAATTCGAAGCCTGATTTTCGGTACTGAATCTATTTCTTTTTTTCCAAACCAAACTTTTTGTTTCTTGACTGACGCATCAAGGAATGAAAAATTGGGGAAAATTGGATGAGAGTTCAAAAGCATACCTGGGTGGGAAAAAGATCAGTTCTTTGATTCTTGAAGGGACTTTGTAATTTTACGGACTACTTTGAAACCGTTGAGTGTGTCCGCATACCTGAGATCCCACGAATGCCTTTCCTGGAGGAATCATTACCCTCCAGCTCATTTCCTGTTTCAATGTCAAGAGCGATTTTTTGCAATGTCATAAAACATGTGTTGCTTCTGAAAAAGGGGAAGTTTAGGAATATTAGTAGTTTATAATTAAACTACTTATAAAATATTGGAAAATGTAATGACTGAAAATTGTCCTCTATAAGGAAGCAATATTACTCAGAAAGTTGACAATACTTTTGAAACTCCACAGAATTATTTGAATTATTAAAAAAAATTCAAAATGGATGGAAATCCATTTAAATCATTTTAACTATTAGGAATATTCATAAATTTATTTTAAACAATTTATTTCATCGGAGTGAGAAATAAGATTCTCGTTGCAGGATAAATATATCTACGTGTTTACAAATAAGAAAAAATCACGCAGAGGTGGCCCAATAAAATAAAATTCATATATAGGGCCCAAAATTACTGAGATTTATTGACATATTCAGAAATTTTAAGAGATTTCATGGGATTTTTAATAATTTTAGGAACTTTTAAGAGATTTAAAGGGATTTTACGGAATCCCTTGGATTTTAAATAACTTTAAAGAATTTGACGATATTTTCTAGGATTTTATGTAATTTAAAAGGATTTTACGATATTTTAGGAGATATTAAGTAATTTTAAGAGATTCAAGCGATTTTACGAAATTTCATTTGATTTTCAGGAACTTAAAAGGATTTAATGAGATTCAATAAAATTTCATAGTATTTTACGATATTAAGGAATAATATTAAATTGTAAGGAATAACATATGATTTTACTAAACAAAAAGGAATTTCAAAGGATTTTAAGGAATATATCGATATTCTGTGTAATATTTTATGGAAAATCAAAGAATATCAATTTTTATTAAATTTAAGCTAATTTCATTAAATTTTGCAGAATATATTAACGGAATCTGAAAGAATTCCATAAAACTTATTAAAATTACTGAGACTAGACATAAGTTTTATACATTCTTTAAGATTCGGTCAATATTCTGCAAAATTTAATGAAATTGGTTTAAATTTTGTAAAATCAATTGATATTCTTTGATTTTCCATAAAATTATACAGAATATCGTTATATTCCTTAAAATTACTTAAAATCCTTAAAAAATTTATGAAATTCGTTCTGATCTCTAAAATCCTACCTTATTCCTTAAAATTGATTAAAATTCCTCAAAATATCGTAAAATATTACGATATCGTAAATATTAAATTTTAAATTTAAATTTTCAATTCTTCATTTTATACAAAAAATATCACAATTAAATATTTTTTCTCTCTGTACGCATTCTTACATTTGAAAAAAGATTAACGCTACAGAGCGAAAAAATATTTATCTATAATTTTCGTTGAGTAAAATGGGAAATGGAATTTTGAGCCAAGTGCTAATCTAAAAATTTAATTTCTTCATTTTCCTCAACAAATATTAAATTTAGAACTTTTTGCCTCTGTAGAATTAATCAATTTTTGAGGAACGAAATAAGGAATGAAATTTTGAAATTAACACCTGGGTCAAACGCCCTTAATTCGAAGCCTTAATTCGAATCCCCGAAACATTTAAAAAATCCTTCAATTTAAAATTGTGTAGAATTCTCGCAATCTTTTTATCTTTTATCGTATATATCATAATACATATTTGATTCGTTTATCTCATACTTTATTGTAAAAAATTGATACTATAAACATAAATCTCTAAGTATACATAGTATAAATTTTGGAAGGTTTTTGTACGCTGTCGTTTCTACGTTTACGAAATCATTTATTTGAAAATGAGTTTATATATGATACTAAAACCATTAATTAGTCCAAATAAATGTAGCTAAAAAAAAAACCACCAAAAAGTCCAATTTCAACATCGAAGCTGTATAATTCATTGGTACAAAATGTCGACAATAACATATTGGAATTTTCTCGTCCTTTTTTGCCTTTTGTGCCAAGGAATTATTGGTACACTTTCAGAAAAGGATATTGGTAATTATAATCACATTATCTATAAATCTATACATCTTGAACTTGTCATACACAAAGCAAATGGATATTCAGGCATAATATCTTGGATAATTAACTATACGACAGCCATTTAAGATATTCAGTCGCAGTATCCGAATGTTCAGCCTTAATATCTTAGATATTATGGATTAATTTTTTTTGTATATTTAGGATGAATATCTATATCTTCAGGATTAATATCTATAGATATTTAGGATGAATATCTATATATTTAGGACTCATGTCTATATTTTTAGGATTATTATCTAGATATTTAAGATGAATATCTAGATATTTAGGATTAATGTGTACATCTTTAGGATTAATATCTAAAGATTTAGGATCTATATCTATATCTTTAGGATTATTATCTAGATATTTTGGATTATTATCTATAGATATTTTGGATGAATATCTAGTTATTTAGTATTAATACCTAGATATTCAGGCCTAATATCTAGATATTTAGGATTATTATCTATAGATATTTAGGATGAATATCTAGAGATTTAGGATTAATATCTAGAGATTTAGGATTAATATCTAGAGATTTAGGATGAATATCTAGATATTTAGGATTAATGTCTAGATCTTTAGGATTAATATCTATAGATCTTTAGGATTAATATCTATAGATATTTAGGATGAATATCTATATCTTCAGGATTAATATCTATAGATATTTAGGATGAATATCTATATATTTAGGATTCATGTCTATATCTTTAGGATTATTATCTATAGATATTTAGGATCAATATCTATATCTTTAGGATTAATATCTATAGATATTTATATATTTATTGTGAATATCTATATATTTAGGATTAATGTCTATATCTTTAGGATTATTATCTAGATATTTAGGATTATTGTTTAAATCTTTAGGATTAATATCTAGAGATTTAGGATGAATATCTAGATATTTAGGATTAATGTCTGGATCTTTAGGATTAATATCTATAGATATTTAGGATCAATATCTATATCTTTAGGATAATAATATATAGATATTTAGGATTAATATCTAGAGATTTAGGATGAATATCTAGATATTTAAGATTAATGTCTAGATCTTTAGGATTAATATCTATATCTTTAGGATTAATATCTATAGATATTTAGGATGAATATCTAGTTATTTAGTATTAATACCTAGATATTCAGGCCTAATATCTAGATATTCAGGCCTAATATCTAGATATTTAGGATTAATGTCTAGATCTTCAGAATTAATATTTATATCTTTAGGATTAATATCTATAGATATTTAGGATGAATATCTATATATTTAGTATTAATGTCTAGATCTTTAGGATTAATATCTAGATCTTTAGGATTAATATCTATATCTTTAGAATTAATATCTATAGATATTTAGGATGAATATCTATATATTTAGTATTAATGTCTATATCTTTAGGATTCTTATCTAGATATTTAGGATTATTATCTATAGATATTTAGGACGAATATCTAGATATTTAGGATGAATATATTTTATAACTAAATTTTTGACTATCTATAGATGTAAAATTTAAATATCCATTTTTATCCGTATATACTGGCAGATATAATAAAAAGAAACAATATATAAACAGCTATTTTTTTAAATCGCAGACGAATCATCGCCACCAAATCTTCTCGTCCGCCAAAAACGTGTAATAAATAGCGTGCCAGGTGCAGACAAAGGCGAGAAGATTAAAGATTTTCCTTACGTGGTAGCTATTAAACGAGTTAGATATGACCAACATTGCGTAGGTGTTATACTGACCCATCGAATTGTCCTCACTGCTGCTAAGTGTGCTCCAGAAGAAAATTCGAGTGTCAAAGTTTACTCTGGAAGATCACAAGCAATAGTTACACGAAGTCATGCACTAAATCATAACATAACAGATAAAAGAATACTGCTCTCTAATTATCCATTTAGAAGGGAGGATGGTATTGCTTTGATCACTGTTAATCCAGCTTTCGTGTATTCTATAAATACCCATAATATACCATTTTATGACGGACATGTACATGTTGGATTATATGGTATTGTTAGTGGATGGGGATGTAATGCTATGGGACAGTGAGTATTTATAATAATTTATAAAATACACGAGATGTATTTTATTATACTCAGAAAAAAGTTTGTTTGAATCAAACAAACGTATTATTGATATAGGGTCAAAGAAAAAATATCTTTGAATCGAAGAAATTTTATTTAAGGGTGTTGGAGCCACGTTGTAATCTAAAACTTCAAAAACAATTTTTTCCCTCTGTATAACTAATCAATTTTTTAATATAATTATTTAAGAAATAAAAATACAGAGCGAAAAAATATCTAATTCAAATATTTTATAATTAAAATCAAAATATTAAATTTTTCAATCCAATTGGTCTGAGACCAATTCAAAATCAATCAAAAATCTTTAATCCAAACTCGAATTTTCAATCCAAATCAATCCGGTCAATCCGAATGAATCCAAAATCAGAATTTTTCAGAATCATTCGGATTGATTCGAATAGTCCAGATTAATTTAAATTCATTCGGATTAAAATCACTGATTGTCGGATTCATTCAGATTAATTCGAATTTCAAGTTCAGGGTGTTGGAGCCAAGTTCTAATCTAAAACTTCCATTTCCTCATTTTACTCAACAAATATTAAATTTGGAATTTTTTCCCTCTGTAGCATTAATCAATTTTTATCTAGAATTATGCGTACAGAGCGATAAAATATCTAATTAAAATATTTTATAATAAAAAGAAAAATATTAAATTTTGAACTTAAATTTTCAATTCTTCATTTTATGCAAAGAATATTGACACTAAATATTTTTCGTTGAGTAAAATGGAGAATAGAATTTGGAGTTTAACACTTGGGTCCAACGCCCTTAATTCACAAAAATTGATTTCATCATATTAAAAAAAATTCTTTGATTTAAACAAATTTTGTTTAATATAAAGATATTTTTTCTTTGACCCTATATTAATAATACGTTTTGTTTCATTCAAAGAAACTTTTTTCTGAGTGTATAAACAATGAAATAATTTATTAAATAATTTAATAACTTGGCTCTAATTTCAGTCCCGGAACGGAATTTCCCAGTCACCTGCGATCAATAAATGTACCAATCATTAGCAATCATGTTTGTAGAGAGATGTACATAAATACTTTACCGATTGCAGAAGATGATCTTTGCACATTTGATGCAACTGGACATCAATACTGTGGCGTTGGTGATGCTGGTGCCCCTTTAGTTATTACAATGCAAAATAAAAAATATTTGCTTGGTATACACCTTTGGAATGGAGGAGTTATAGGGCGGGCTAATCCTGATGTTTTTCTAAATTTGCAAATTCCTAGATACAGGAATTGGATCCATGAAACAATTCCTATCATGGAAGGAAGTGTAGGCAAATAAACACTACATCAATGGCTCTCTAATTGCTCTTTTCAGTGGAGCAATAGAGACGAAATTGGATATAACATTTTGCCAAAAAAATTACTATTTGAATTTTATTTATAAGGATATATGAATTCTTGAATGTATCCTTCTTATTATAAAGGAATTTAGCAACTTCACTATACTGTCTAATATTTTTTACATTGCCATCAGAGAATCAGTTTTTAGGCTGAATTTCAGTCTTAAGGGCATGTATTACTTACCCGATCCCTACCTTACCGACATTTTTTTCTCTGTAACGTTACGCCTACATTTATTGAGATACCACATTGAAAATTTCTATATTTGAAGCTAAAGCCTTAATGTACGTTTGTCTGGTCCTAAATATTGCCATTTAAAAAAACAAAATTTTTTTTTTATTTTTACAAAAATTTAAGACCAGACAAACATACATTAGCATATTTTCTTCAATTTTATAAATTTTCAACTTGATATCTTTATAAATGCAGACGTAGCGTTACAGAGAAAAAAACGTCGGTAAAGTAGGGATCGGGTAAGTAATACATGTCCTTAAGTCAGTTTTTAGTCTTGTTTTAAGACTAAGAAATCTAAAAACAAGACTTCTTAGTCTTAAAACAAGACTAAACACTGACTTAAGACTGAAATTCAGCCTAAAAACTGATTTCATCTGTAAACAGTTTCAGTCCTTGTTTTTTCTGTGAAGGTATTAGATTTGTGTAAAATTTGACCCTCTCAGACTTTTTGTCTATAATCGTATGTTATACATATATCTATAATAATAATAACAATAATAATAATAATATGCCAAAATACCGACATAATATTTATTGAATCCAATAATAATTGATTGCTAAACCTATTTTTTTCTGATTAAGGGCGTTTGACCCAAGCTATAAGCTAAAGATTCCGTTCTCCTTTTTACTCAACGAAAATTATAGATAAATATTTTTTCGCTCTGTAGCGCTGATCTTTTTTCAAATATAAGACTGCATACAGAGCGAAAAAATATTTAATGTCAATATTCTTTGCATAAAATGAAGAATTGAAAATTTAAGTTCAAAATTTAATATTTTTATTTTAATCATAAAATATTTTAATTAGATATTGTTATTTATTTATTATTATAATATTTATTCTAGATAAAAATTGATTAATGCTACAGAGGGAAAAATTTCTAAATTTAATATTTGTTGAGTAAAATGAAGAAATCGAATTTGTAGATTAGAACTTGGCTTCAACACCCTTAAGCAAAATGAAAGATTCTAAATGCTTATATTTATATTATATTATATTATATATATTATATAATATATTATAATTATATTATATTCCGATTTTCGTAAATTCACATCCACATCATTCAAAAATCAATTTTACAAAAATTACAAAAATAGATAAAAATTTGTAAATTTAATATTTTAAAAAATCCTTGGGAACCTTCTAAGATATTCGCTAAAAATGAGAGTGCACACAAAAAATTAGTTATTAAAATTCTCGTTGACTTTCGGATAGGAAAAAGTAAATGGGTGATTTTTGAACTGATTAGAATCTTGGAAATGTAATAAATAAAATAATATTGGAAAATCCAATATTATTTATTTGATACAATTTAATTCATCAGAATGAGAAATATGATTTTCATTGTCCACGTGTCATGAAATCACCTCTGTATCATTACTTTAAAAAAAAGCAAATGACCTCGAAGATGGTTTTATTATTTTATTTTTTGCGAAAATACATTTAATATCGCTTATCATTCATTTTATGTTGAAACATAAAAATGATTCAAGTGATACCAGATGTCCATATAAATTTAGTTTATAAAAAACTAACAAAAACATATTAAACAGTATCATTTCATCATCTAAACTGTACAATTCATGAACATATAATGCCGGCAAGAAAATATTGGAATCTTCTCCTTTTTTGCTTTTTGTGCCAAGGAATTATTGGTACACTTTCAGAAAAGAATATTGGTAACTATATAATAATATTATATATATATATATATAAACCTTTATACTCCCTAAATTTGAAACTACGTAAAAAATCACTGTTTCCCATATGGGAAACTTACAGTGAAACAGTGATTTTTTACCGTTTTCTTATAGGGCGTATATCTGCAAATATTGGCAGTTCTCTAAAGAAGCCTGGCGGAAGTTTCGGATTGAAATTCATTCCGAACCAATCCGAAAATTTCCGAATCATTCCGGAATTTGTGTCCGAACCAAACAGTTTCATTCCGATCTAATCCGAAGGATGTTTTTCATCCTTTTTAGTCCTTTTTAATCTGAGTCTCAACTCCAAATTCAATCCGAATGAATCCGAAGTTTACCTTTCAATAATTTTTAATCCGTAGCCCTTAATCCGAATGAATCCGAAATCTATCCGAATACACTTTTTAATCCGTACTTCTAATCCAAATGAATCCGAACACACATTTCAATCCGATTGAATCCGAAACTAAACCGATCTTACATTTCAGTCCGAACGGTCAATCCGAATGAATCCGATTGAATCCGACTTTAAACCGAATGGATCCGATTGAATCCGACACCAAACCGAATGAATCCGATTCTAATCCGAACAAAGTTTCAATCCTTTTCAATCCGACTTCCAATCCGAATGAATCCGAGAAAATTCCGAAATACTTTCAATCCTTTTCAATCCGTAACCAACAAAAATTTCAGTCCGAATTAATCTGTTATCCCAATCCAAATCAATCCGAACGAATTTTAATCCTTTTCTATCCGTAGTTCTAAACTGAAGTTACCGTTCAATCCTTTTCAATCCGAATTAATCCGAAATCAATCCATCGGATTAGATCTGATTCATTCGGATTGAAATCCTTTCTTTGACTTCTGATTAGATCGGTTTCATTCGGATTAAAATTCTTCCTTTAACCTCGGATTCAGTCGGATAGAAATTTTGGATGACTTCGGATTCAGTCGGATAGAAATCGAGGATAGACCTCGGATTAAGTGAGATTTGAATCCTCTTTTTCATTTCGGATTAAATCGGATAGGAATACTTAGATCGACCTCGGATTGATTAGGATAGGAATCTTTGATCGGACTTCAGATTAGATCGGAATGAAACTGTTTGCTTCGGATACAAATTCCGGAATAAAATTGATTTAAAAGGATACATTTTATTCTATCCGAACCAATCCGAAAATTTCTGAATCATTCCGGAATTTGTGTCCGAACCAAAATTTAATCCTAAGGATGTTTTTAATCGTTTTTAATCCTTACCATTTCGTCAGTCTCCACAAAGTTGAATCCGAATGAATCCGACTTTAAACCGAATGGATCCGATTGAATCCGACACCAAACCGAATGAATCCGATTCTAATCCGAACAAAGTTTCAATCCTTTTCAATCCGACTTCCAATCCGAATGAATCCGAGAAAATTCCGAAATACTTTCAATCCTTTTCAATCCGTAACCAACAAAAATTTCAAACCGAATTAATCCGTTATCCCAATCCAAATCAATCCGAAATCAATCCGAACTACTTTCAATCCTTCAAATCCCTAGCTTTAATCCGAATGAATCCGAGCTTACTTTCTATCCTTTCCAATCCGAATGAATCCGAAAAAGTTGTAAGTTTTCACTTAAAAATAAAATTTATATACATAAAAATGTATGATTAGTTCGGATTCATTCGGATTGAAATCCTTCCTTAAACCATCGTATTAGATCTGATTCATTCGGATTAAAATTCTTCTTTTAACCTCGGATTCAGTCGGATATAAATTTTGGATGACTTCGGATTCAGTCGGATTGAAATCGAAGATAGATCGCGGATTAGGTCAGATTAGAATCCTCTTTTTCTTTTCGGATTAAATCGGATAGGAATACTTAGATCGACCTCGGATTGATTAGGATAGGAATCTTTAATCGGACTTCAGATTAAATCGGAATGAAACTGTTTGATTCGGATACAAATTCCGGAATAAAATTGATTTAAAAGGATACATTTTATTCTATCCGAACCAATCCGAAAATTTCTTAATCATTCCGGAATTTGTGTCCGAACCAAACAATTTCATTCCGATCTAATCCGAAGGATGTTTTTAATCCTTTTTAATCTGTGTCTGAACTCCAAATTCAATCCGTATGAATCCGAAATCAATCCGAACTTATTTTCTATCCTTTCCAATCCGAATGAATCCGAAAAAGTTGTGACTTTTCTCTTAAAAATAAAATTTATATATAAAAAAATGTATGATTAGTTCGGATTCATTCGGATTGAAATCCTTTCTTTGACTTCTTTTTAGATCGGTTTCATTCGGATTAAAATTCTTCCTTTAACCTCGGATTCAGTCGGATAGAAATCGAGGATAGACCTCGGATTCGGTCAGATTAGAATCCTCTTTTTCATTTCGGATTAAATCGGATAGGAATCTTTAGATCGACCTCGGATTGATTAGGATAGGAATCTTTGATCGGACTTCAGATTAGATCGGAATGAAACTGTTTGCTTCGGATACAAATTCCGGAATGAAATTGATTCACAAGGATACATTTTTTTCTACACTCAGAAAAAAGTTTGTTTAAATTAAACACAAAAATTTGTTCAAAGTCAGTTAATTGAACGAAATAAATTTTTTACTTCAATTGACAAAACATTGATTTAAATCTTGATTGAAATATATAATTTGTTTGCTATAATGTCAATATATGTTTAATTTATATAAAAAATTTGTTTAATTTGAAACAAATAATATGTGAAGTATATATTTTTATTTTAAACAAAGTATTTGTTTAATTCAAACCAAAAATGTATGTGGATCAAACAAACTTATGATTGACCCCATATCAAAGTGATAATTTGTTTGATTCAAACAAATTTTTTTCTGATTGAAACAAACTTTTTTCTGAGTGTATCCGAACCTTCCGCCAGGGAAAACACTACACACATCTATATTTTAAAATCGCAGCAAAATCATCGCCATCGGAGTTTCTCGTCCGCCAAAAACGTGTAATTAATCTCGAGGATGATAAAAAAGAGTTGATTAAAAATGTCCCTTACGTCGTAGCTGTTAAACGACACAGATTTAATGACACTAATTGCGTAGGTGTTATACTAACGCACCGCATTGTCCTCACTGTTGCTAAGTGTGTTGCGCATGAAAATGCGGAGTTCCGAGTTTATTCTGGAAAATCACAAGCAATAGTTACATATAGTCATGCTGTAAATCATTTCGTAACAGATAGAAGAATACTCTCCTTTAATCATTCGATTAGAACAAATGATGGTATTGCTTTGCTCGCTGTTAATCCACCTTTCAACTATTCTCTAAATACCCGCAACATACTATTTTATGATGGACCTGTACGTGCTGGATTACGTGGTATTGTTAGTGGATGGGGATGTAATCCTATGACAACGTAAGTCATTATAATCATTAATAATATAAATAAACTATATCTATTCTAAAAAGATGATTGAGTCTTACTTGCCGAATCGTAAATTCCGCGTAAATTGAATTTGAAATTTTGAATTTGGTTTCGTTAATAATGATTGTGTCACGAGTTTAAACACGAAATACATTGAAAATCTTGGAATTTTAAGGGAATTTTATGGAATTTTTAAAGATTTCATGGAAGATAACAGGATTTTAAATGTTATCGAAGAATTTAAAAGAATTTCAAGAAGTTTCTGGGAATTTTTAGAATTTTTCAGGAGACTTTGAACAGATTTCAATCGGACTTGAAGGTACTTTTATGATTTTTAAAATATGTATTTTGTGGGATTTAAATAAGGAATTTAAAACTTGACAGGGAATTTTATTCAGGGATTTCAAAAACTTTTTTTGGTTTTTAAAAGATTTTCTAGAATTTATAAAGATTTTAAAGGTTTTCGTCAAATTTTAAGAGTGTTAAAAAATCTATACGTTTTTTAAGGGTTTTCAAGAAATTTTTCGATTTTTAAAAAGATATTGTGGAATTTTTATGGAATTTATGGAGTTTTATGAGATTTCTAATAATTTACATAAAAGTATTTGAAGAGATTTTTCTGATTTTTAAAAGATTTTGTGTAATTTTAAAGGATTTTATGGAATTTGATAAGATTTCTAATGATTTTAAGGGATTTTAAATGTGAAGGAATTTCAAGAAGTTTCTAGGAATTTTCAGAGATTTTCATGAATTTCAAGAGATTTATTAGAGTTTGTTATTGATTTTAACATGGATTTCAGGAGATTAATGATTTTGAAGATTTTGATGTGCATTTTTAACGATTTTTAAGTAATTTGTACGAAATTCAAGAGATTTTTAGGATATTTCGAGAAATTTTGAGTAATTTTCAAAGCTTTGTAAGAGTTTTATGAGCTTTCAAGAAATTTGAAATATTATCCTGGAATGTTAAGGAATTTTATGAGATTTCTAATAGTTTTAATTGATTTCGAAAGATTTTTCTGATATTTAAAACATTTTGTGAAATTGTAAAGGATTTCATGGAATTTGATAAAATTTCTAATGATTTTAAGGAATTCTAAATGTGAAGGAATTTCAAAAAGTTTCTAGGAATTTTTAGAGATTTTCATGAATTTCAAGAGATTTATTAGAGTTTGTTATTGATTTTAACATGGATTTCAAGAGATTAATGATTTTGAAGGTTTTCGTAGGATTTTAAGAGATTTCAGGATATTTCGTGAAATTGTAAAGGAATTTATGAAATTTTAAGAAATTTTAAAGAATTTTAAGAGATTCTAAATATTTTAAATTATGAGGATTTTTAAAAGATTTCGACGAATTCAATAAGCGATTTTTAAGGTTTTTATGAAATTTTAAGAAATTTACAACGGTTTGAAGTAGTTTCAAGGAGTTTGAAGGAATTAAAAATTTAAATTTAAATTCAAAAATTTTTATTTTTGAAGATTTCAAAAAATTGCGAGGTATTTTATGTAATTTTTCGATATTTCTAATAATTTTAAAGGGTTTTAAAGGATATCATGGAATTTGATAAAATTTCTAATAATTTTAAGGGATTTTAAATGTGAACAAATTTCAAAAGATTGCTAGAAATTTGTAAAGGTTTTCACTAATTTTAATATGAATTTCAAGAGATTAATGTTTTTTAAGGTTTTATATGCATTTTTAACGATTTTGAAGTGATTTTTACGAAATCCAAGAGATTTTTAGGATATTAGAACGATTTTGTAAAATTGTATGGGATTTTAGGATATTTCGTGAAATTTTAAGGAATTTTATGCGATTTCTAATAGTTTTAATTGATTTCGGAAGATTTTTCTGATATTTAAAACATTTTGTGAAGGAATTTCAAGAAGTTTCTAGGAATTTTTAGAGATTTTCATGAATTTCAAGAGATTTATTAGAGTTTGTTATTGATTTTAATATGGATTTCAAGAGATTAATGATTTTGAAGGGTTTTATGTGCATTTTTAACGATTTTTAAATAATTTGTACGAAATTTAAGAGATTTTTAGGATATTAAAAGGATTTTGTAAAATTGTATGGAATTTTAGGATATTTCCTGAAAATTTTAAGGAATTTTATGAGATTTCTAATAATTTTAAGAGATTTTGAGAGATTTTTCTGATATTTAAATGATTTTGTTAGAATTTTAAAGGATTTCATGGAATTTGTTAAGATTTCTGTGTAATATTTTTAAGGGATATAAAAGATATAGAGATTTTAAATTTTACCGTAAAATTTCAAGAATTTTTCGGGGACTTTTAAGAGATTTTAAAGTTTGTCATGGAATTTCAAAAGGTTTCTAGGAATTTTTAGAGATTTTCATGAATTTTAATGTGGATTTCAGAAGATTTATGAGTTTGGAAATTTTTCTCGAATATTTAAGGATTTCATGGAATTTCAAGATATTTCTTATACTTATAATGAATTTTAAAGGATATAAAGGAGATTTGAATTATTATCATTGAATTTAAAAGCATCTGAAGAAGTTTCTGAAAATTTTAACAGATTCTCACGAATTTCCAGCGATTTCACAGGTTTTCAAAGGTTTCTTGGAATTTTTAGAGATTTTCACAAAGTTTAACATAGATTGTAAGAGATTAGAGATATAAAATATTATAAATTATATAATATTTAAAAAGAAGATAAATGCGTACGCCCAGTGCGCGGTCCTTCTTGTATATCGATGCGTAGTTTATAAACAATTAAAACAATGAAATAATCTAAGGTTTATCTTTGGCTCTAATTTCAGTCTCGGAACGGAATATCCCACTCATCTACGATCAATTGAAGTACCAATCATTAGCAACCATGTTTGTAACCAGATGTACATGTATACTTTTCCGATTACAGAAGAGGATCTTTGCACTCTTGATGCAAGTGGAAAAAAATACTGTGGCTTGGATGATGCCGGTGCCCCTTTAGCTATTGTAGTGAATGATCATAAATATTTGCTTGGTATACATCTTTGGAATGGAGGAGTTATAGGGCGGGCTAATCCTGATGTTTTTGTAAATTTGCAACTTCCTAGATACAGGAATTGGATCCATCAAACCATTCCTATCATGGAAGCAAGTTTCGGCTAATAAACACTACATCAATGGCTCTCTAATTGCTCATTTCAATGCATCAATAGAGAAGAAATTTGATATAACATTGTGAAAAATATTACTATGTATTTGCATTTTAATATCAATAAGTATGAATTCTTGAATATTATGCTTATTATTGTTATAAAGAAATTTAGTAACATAATAGTATTTTTAACTGCGATCAATAAATACATAAAACGAAGGTTTATTGACTCTTATTAGCTAAAAATGATTATTATTATGTAAATTAACATTGTGATGAAATACATGTCATGTTTTGCGATATTGGCTGTGCAAACATAAATCCTTACAAATTTCATCATTTTTTCTACAAACTGTCTTTATGCTATATGTGGTGAAAAAATACATGTTTTGTGTGATGTTTGCAAGCATCACACACACACACACACACCTACACACATGCATCCGGACAAATATTGGAAACTCCACAGAATAATTTGAATCCTTAAAGAAACATGCAAAAATGGATCGATGTCCATCATTTAAATCTTTTTAACTATATTAAAAATGTACATAAACTTATTATGATACAACAACTTATTTGATGCATTTTAAATTTATGAGAATGAGAAATATGGCTGTCTTTGTGGAATAATTATATCCACGTTTTATGTTTTATGTTAAAACATCAACATGATTTAAGTGATAACATTATATCTATGTACTATAAAATCCGGCTTTTTCTCGTAAATTTTATGCTTTCGTCTCTTATTTTTGCGAAGTCACTTGTTTGATAAGTACTTCATACACATTTAGGTCATAAAAGATTTTCAAAAACATAAAAACATATCATTTCATTACCTGAACTGTACAACTCATTAACATACAATGTCGGCAAGAACATATTGGAATCTTTTCTTCCTTTTCTGCGTTTTGTGCCAAGGAATTATTGGTGCACTTTCAGAAAAGGATATTGGTAACTATAATCACATTATCTATAAACCTATATATCTGCAGACTATATATATATATATATATATATATATATATATCTGACATTTTTTTAAAATCGCAGCCAAATCATCGCCATCGGAACTTCTCGTCCGCCAAAAACGTGTTATTAATAGCACGCCAGGTGTAGACAACACAGTGACAATAGAGGATTTTCCTTTCGTAGTAGTTATTAAACGACTCAGATTTAATCCAGGACATGATAACAGTTGCGTAGGTGTTATACTAACGAATCACATTGTCCTCACTGCTGCCAAGTGTGTTGCGCATGAAAATGTGACGAATCAGATCAGAGTTTACTCTGGTCATACACAAGCAATATATGCACGTGTTAATGCTCCAAGTCATAGCATAACGGATAGAAGAATATTCCCCTCTAATTATCCACATAGACCTGATGATGGTATTGCTTTAATTGCTGTTAATCCACACTTTATATATTCTGCAACTACTCATAACATTCTATTTTACAATGGACCTGTTCATTCTGGATTACGTGGTATTATTAGTGGATGGGGATGTAATTTTGGAGAGTAAGTAAATTGATAATATATAAAATAACCGAAACTTAATTCATAAACAATGAAATAATCTAAATATAGATTAATCTCTTATATATAATCTATAATAAAATATCTATGTTGCCTCCGATTTCAGTCATGGAACAGTAACTCCCTCTTATCTGCGATCAATTAATGTACCAATAATCAGCAACGAGTATTGTAAACTGATATACAGACACATATTGCCGATTACAGAAGAGGATCTTTGCACTTATGATGCAACTAGACATCAACACTGTGCCATTGGTGATGCTGGTGCCCCTCTAGTTATTACAGTGAATAATCGAAAATATTTGCTTGGTATACACCTTTGGAATGGAGGACTTGTAGGGCGGCCTAATCCTGATGTTTTTGTAAACTTGCAACTTCCTAAATACAGGAATTGGATCCAGGAAACTATTCCCATCATGAAAGCACGTGCAGGCTAATAAACACTATATCAATGGCTCTCGAGTTGCGAAATTCAATGCAGCAATAGAGAAAGAATGAAAAATAACATTGTAAATTAACATTTCAATGAAATACAGTGAAAAGAGTATCAAAAGATTTCAATATTCTCAATTATTATATCTGTATAATTATTATATCTCTACCCCCTCTTCGCTAGCAGTGAGAAACATAGAAATTACACCCCCTTTGCCCCACCACCTTTGCTATCAGTCAGAAAACTCGAGATTACACCCCCTTTACCCCCTCTTTACTACCAGTAAAAAAATATCGAAATTACACCCCCTTTACCCCACCCCCCTTGCTATCAGTGAGAAACATCGAAATTACACCCCCTTCACCCCCTTTTTACTACCAGTAAAAAACATCGAAATTCCACCCCCTTTATCCCCTCTTCACTACCAGTAAGAAACAATCAAATTACACCCCCTTCACCCCCTCTTTACTACCAGTAAAAAAAACATCGAAATTACACCCCCTTTACCCCACCCCCGTTGCTATCAGTGAGAAACATCTAGATTACACCCCCTTTACCCCCTTTCTACTACCAGTAAAAAACATCGAAATTCCATCCCCTTTACCCCCTCTTCACTACCAGTTATAAACAATGAAATTGTACCCCCTTTACCCCCTCTTCGCTAACAATGAGAAACATCGAAATTACACCCCCTCTACCCCACCCCTTGCTAATAGTAAAAAGCATTGAAATTACACCCCCTTTACTCTTTCGCTACCAATAAGCAACATCCAAATTGCACCCCCTTTTCCCCTTCTTCATTACCAGTAAGAAACAATCAAATTTCATCCCCTTTATCCCCTCTTCGCTAATAGTGAGAAACAATAAAATTACACCTCATTTACCCCTCCACCTTGCTACCAGTGAGAAACATCGAGTTACACCCCGTTTACCCCTTCGCTAACAATAAGAAACAACCGATATTACACCCCCTTTACTCGCTCTTATATATCTATGGAATTATTAAAGATTTCATGGAAGATTACAGGATTTTAAATGTTATCGAAGAATTTAAGAGAATTTCAAGAAGTTTCTGGGAATTTTTAGAATTTTTCAGGAGACTTTGACGAGATTTCAATCGGACTTTTGAGATACTTTTATGAAATTTATAATATGTATTCTGTGGGATTTAAATAAGGAATTTAAAACTTTACAGGGAATTTTATTCAGGGATTTAAAAGCTTTTTTTGGTTTGTAAAAGATTTTGTAGAATTTACAAAGATTTTCAAGGTTTTCGTCAAATTTTAGGAGTGTTAGAAAATCTATACGTTTTTTAAGGGTTTTTAAGAAATTTTTCGATTTTTAAAAAGATATTGTGGAATTTTTATGGAATTTATGGTGTTTTATGAGATTTCTAATAATTTACATAAAAGTATTTGAAGAGATTTTTCTGATTTTTAAAAGATTTTGTGTAATTTTAAAGGATTTCATGGAATTTTATAAGATTTCTAATGATTTTAAGGGATTTTAAATGTGAAGGAATTTCAAGAAGTTTCTAGGAATTTTCAGAGATTTTCATGAATTTCAAGAGATTTATTAGAGTTTGTTATTGATTTTAACATGGATTTCAAGAGATTAATGATTTTGAAGGTTTTGATATGCATTTTTAACGATTTTTAAGTAATTCGTACGAAATTCAAGAGATTTTCAGGATATTTCGTGAAATTTTAAGTAATTTTAAAAGCTTTGTAAGAGTTTTATGAGCTTTCAAGAAATTTTAAATATTATCCTGGAATTTTAAGGAATTTTATGAGATTTCTAATAATTTTAATTGATTTCGAGAGATTTTTCTGATATTTAAATGGTTTTGTAAGATTTTTAAGAATTTCATGGAATTTGATAAAATTTCTAATGATTTTAAGGGATTCTAAATGTGAAGGAATTTCAAGAGGTTTCTAGGCAGTTTTAGAGGGTTTTCAAGAAATTTTTCGATTTTTAAAAAGATATTGTAGAATTTTTATGGAATTTATGGAGTTTTATGAGATTTCTAATAATTTACATAAAAGTATTTGAAGAAATTTTTCTGATGTTTAAAAGATTTTGTGTAATTTTAAAGGATTACTAGTGAAAAACATCGAGATTACACCCCCTTTACCCCTTCTTCATTACCAGTAAGAAACAATCAAATTGCACCCCCTTTACCCCTCTTCGCTACCAGTAAGAAAAATCTAAATTTCACCCCTGTATCATCACCTTAAGGGCTTTGGATCCAAGTGTCAAGCTCAAAATTCCATTTTCCCTTTTTCTCAACTCGCTCTGTGCGCATAATTATAGTTATAAAAATTGATTAATTTTACAGAGATAAAACATTCCAAATGTAATATTTGTTGTTATTTTTGTTTCTCGTTTATATGGGGAGAGGTTCCCGTAAATGGGATGTAAATGGCTGGTTTTCATTTACGTAATTAAAATGATTGGTTAATTGAACGGATTAGAATGTTGGAAATGTAATAAATAAACTAAGATTGGAAAATGGAGAAATATGATTTTCCTTGCAGAATAATTATGTCCACGTCATTATTTGAAAAAAAAGAAATGACCTAAAGACGGTTTTATAGTGCACGAAAATAGATTTAAGTCGCGTATCACTCATTTTATGTTAAAACATATAAAATGTTTAAGTGATAAAATCTTAAAATAATATCACAGACACAAACAGTATCATTTCATCACCTGAACTGTGTAAATTTCAATCATAAGAAATGTCAGCATATAGGAATTTTCTCGTCCTTTTTTGCGTTTTGTGCCAAGGAATTATTATTACACTATCAGAAAAGGATATTGGTAACTATAATTATATTATCTATAAAGATATAAAAATATATATAAAAAACCTATACTAGCAGATATAAAGAAAAGACTACAGAGATATTTTATAAAATCGCAGACGAATCATCACCATCTGAGCTTCTCTTCCGCCAAAAACGTGTAATTAATCGCGCGTCAGGTGGAGACAGACCAGAGTTGATTACAGATTTTCCTTACGTTGTAGCTGTTAGACGATTCAGATTTTATGAAGATAATTGCGTAGGTGTTATACTATCGCATTTCATTGTCCTCACTGCTGCTAAGTGTGTTGCGTATCAAATGACGAGTATCAGAGTTTACTCTGGTAATGCACGAGCAATAGTTTCAAGTAGTAATGCTCAAAGTCGTAACGTAACAGATAAAAGAGTACTCCTCTCTAATCATCCACATAGACCTGATGATGGTATTGCTCTGCTTACTGTTTCTCCAGCCCTTCCTTATTCTAATTCTACTCGCAACATTCTTTTTTATAATGGACATGTACATCCTGGATTATATGGTACTGTTAGTGGCTGGGGATGTCATGCTGAAGAGTAAGTAAATTGATAATATTTTGGGTTGTTTAAAATATATATTCTATATTATATATTCTATAATATAAAAAAATAGAAATTTATTTTATAAACAATGGAATAATCCAAGGTTTACATGTTGCCTCTGATTTCAGTCCCGGAACGGCATATGCCACTCATCTGCGATCAATTACTGTACCAATCATTAGCAACGATATTTGTACACAGATGTACATATATACTTTCCCGATTACAGAAGAGGATCTTTGCACTTTAGATGTATATGGACACCGATACTGTAGCGTTGGTGATGCCGGTGCCCCTTTAGTTATTAAAGCGGATAATCGAAAATATTTGCTGGGTATACACCTTTGGAATGGAGGTGTTGTAGGGCGGGCTAATCCTGATGTTTTTGTAAACTTGCAACTTCCTAGATACAGGAATTGGATCCGGGAAACCATTCCCATTATGGAAGCACGTGCAGGCTAATAAACACTATATCAATGGCTCTCAATTATAAGTTACTCATATTTAAGGGCGTTGGATGAACTCAGATGGCGTCCAATTTCTAGAAATCGTAAAAAGCTCCTTCCAGATAAAATATGTGAATCAGATGTTTTTGTAGTCGTTTTTTTTCACACGTTTTCTTTTTAAATTGGAAACTATTAGAATATAGAGAAACAATAAGAAATAATATTGTAAATTAACATTGTTAGAAGTACAATAAAAACAGTTTCAAAAGATTTCAATATTCTGAATTATTGTATCTATAAGGCATTATTATGAATTTGATATTATGTCATTGTGTAATTTGGGTACTTTTTGCATAAAACAAAGAATTCAAATTAATTTTAACAGAATTTTACAGAGAGAAAACATTCCAAATGTAAAATTTGTTGTCATATTTTTTTTTCGTTTAGGTGGGGAGAGTCCACGTCATTATTATTAAAAAAAAAAAGGAAATGAGCTAGAGATGGTTTTATAGTGCACGAAAATACATTTAAATAAAATATGACAATACATTTAATCATTCATTTTATGTTAAAACATATACAATGATTTGAGTGGATACCGTTATATCTATTACTATAAAATTCGGCATATTCCCGTATCTTTAATACTTCCGTCTCTTATTTTTACGAAGTTATTTATTTCACAAATCCTACATACATAAATAAAACTGATAAAATAATTTCAAAACCACAAAAAGTATCATTTCATCACACAACTGTACAATTCATTGACATACAATGTCGGCAAGAATATATTGGAAGCTTCTCGTCTTTTTTTGCGTTTTGTGCCAAGGAATTATTGGTACACTATCAGAAAAGGATATTGGTAATTATAATTATATAAAATCCTATATATATATATAAAAACCCTATATATATATATATATATATATATATTTTGTAAATCGCAGAAAAATCATCGCCATTGGAACTTCACGTCCGCCAAAAACGTGTAATTAATCGCGCGTCAAATGGAGACAGACCAGAGAGAATTATAGATTTTCCTTACGTCGTAGCTGTTAAACGACACAGATTTAATGACACTAATTGCGTAGGTGTTATACTATCGCATCACATTGTCATCACTGCTGCTAAATGTGTTGCGTATGAAATGATGCATATCAGAATTTACTCGGGTAATGCACAAGCAATAGCTTTACATAGTGAAGCTACAAATCATAACGTAACAGAAAAAATAATATTCCCCTCTAATCAGCCACATAGACCTGTAGATGGTATTGCTTTGGTTGCTGTTTCTCCACCCTTTGTTTATTCTGTAACTACTCGTAACATTCAATTTTACAATGGATCTGTACATCCTGGATTATATGGTACTGTTAGTGGATGGGGATGTAATGGTGGAGAGTAAGTAAATTGATAATAATTTCAGTTACTTTATATATTATATAAAATAAACGCAATTTATTTTATTAGAAACAGTGAAATAATCTAAGGTTTACATGTTTGCTACTAATTTCAGTGTCATGACGTTACATCCCACTCATCTACGATCAATTGAAGTACCAATCATTAGCAACCGTGTTTGTAAACAGATGTACATACATACTTTGCCGATTACAGAAGAGGATCTTTGCACTCTTGATGCAACTGGACATCAATATTGTGGCGTTGATGATGCCGGTGCTCCTTTAGTTATTCAAGTGCGTTATCAGAGATTTTTGCTTGGTATACACCTTTGGAATGGAGGTGTTGTAGGGCGGGCTAATCCTGATGTTTTTATAAACTTGCAACTTCCTAGATACAGGAATTGGATCCGGCAAACAATCCCAATCATGGAAGCGAGTTTAGGCTAATAAACACTACATCAATGGCTCTCGAGTTGCTCATTTTAATGCATTTATGGAGAAAAAATGAGAAATAACATTGTAAATTAACATTTTTAGAATGAACATTTGAACTTTATTATAAGTATGAATTCTTGAAGATATGCTTATATTATTATAAAGAAATTTAGCAACCTCACTGTACTATCTAGTATTTGTTATCTCTAAACGTATAATTCCTCTATAGAGGAATTACAAGAACCAACGAATCTTCTTTTTAAATATTATATAATTTATTGTATTTTATATAATCTCTAATCTATTAAAATCCATGTTAAACTTCCATGTGAAAATGTTTAAAAATTCCAAGAAACCTTTGACAACTTCGTGAACATCTCTTAAAATTTTCAAAAACTTTTTGAGATTCTTTTAAATTCAACAATAACAATTCAAATATCCCGTAGAAATATTACATAGAAATCTTATTAAATTCCATGAAATCCTCTAAAATTCTCACAGAATCATTAAATAGAAGAAAAATCTCTTGAAAGCACTTGAAATTATTAGAAATCTTATAAAATCCCTTAAATTTTCAGATTAATATTTCAAATTCTTTAAAACCTCATAAAACTCTTACAAAGCTTTTAAAATTACTTAAAATTTCACGAAATGTCCTAAAATCCCATACAATTTTACAAAATCCTTTTAATATCCTAAAAATCTCTTGAATTTCGTACAAATTACTTAAAAATCGTTAAAAATGCAAATAAAAACCTTCGAAACCATTAATCTCTTGAAATCCATGTTAAAATTAGTGAAAATCTCTAAAAATTTCTACAAAACTGTGGAAATTTCTCAACTCTTAAAATTACATAAAATCTTTAATGATTTCATCAAATTCCGTGAAATCCTTAAAAATATTACAAAATCATTTAAATATCAGAAAAATCTCTCGAAATCACATAAAATTATTAGAAATCTCATAAAATTCCTTAAAATTTCAGAATAATATTTCAAATTCTTTAAAACCTTATAAAACTCTTACAAAGCTGTTAAAATCCCTAAAATTTCACGAAATATCCTAAAATTCCGTACAATTCCACAAAATCGTTTTATCATCCTGAAAATCTCTTGAATTTCGTACAAATTACTTAAAAATCGTTAAAAATGCACATAAAAACCTTCAAAACCATTAATCTCTTGAAATTCATGTTAAAATTAGTGAAAATCTCTAAAACTGCCTAGAAACCTCTTGAAATTCCTTCACATTTAGAATCCCTTAAAATCATTAGAAATTTTATCAAATTCCATGAAATCCTTTACAATTTCACAAAATGTTTTAAATGTCAGAAAAATCTTTCGAAATCAATTAAAACTATTAGAAATCTCATAAAATTCCAGGATAATATTTAAAATTCCTTAATACCTCATAAAACTCTTACAAAGCTTTTAAAATTACTTAAAATTTCACGAAATATCCTAAAATCCCATACAATTCTACAAAATTTCCTAAATATCTTAAAAATCTCTTGAATTTCGTACAAATTACTTAAAAATCGTTAAAAATGCACATAAAACCCTTCAAAATCATTAATCTCTTGAAATTCATGTTAAAATTAGTGAAAATCTCTAAAAGTGCCTAGAAACCTCTTGAAATTCCTTCACATTTAGAATCCCTTAAAATCATTAGAAATTTTATCAAATTCCATGAAATCCTTTAAAATTACACAAAATCTTTTAAAAATCAGAAAAATCTCTTGAAATACTTTTATGTAAATTTTTAGAAATCTCATAAAACTCCATAAATTCCATAAAAATTGCACAATATCTTTTTAAAAATCGAAAAATTTCTTGAAAACCCTTAAAAAACGTACATATTTTTGAACACTTTTAAAATTTGACGAAAACCTTGAAAATCTTTGTAAATTCTACAAAATCTTTTAAAAACCAAAAAAAGCTTTTGAAATCCCTGAATAAAATTCCCTGTAAAGTTTTAAATTCCTTATTTAAATCCCACAAACTACATATTTTAAAAATCATAAAAGTACCTTCAAGTCCGATTGAAATCTGATCAAAGTCGTGAAAAATTCCTAGAAACTTCTTGAAATTCTTTAAAAATCTACCATAACATTTAAAATCCCATTATCTCCCATGAAATCTTTAAAAATTCCATAAAATTCCCTTAAAATTCCTAGATTTTCAATATACTATTTTGAGTTTAGACTCTTGGCACAATGGTTATTAATGAAACCAAATTCAATTCATCCATTTCAATATTTTTATTAGGAAATATTCATGAACTTGACTGAGAAAATCTAGGAATTTTAAGGGAATTTTATGGAATTTTTAAAGATTTCATGGGAGATAATGGGATTTTCAATTTCATCGTAGAATTTTAAAGAATTTCAAGAATTTTCTGGGAATTTTTAGAATTTTCACGACTTTGATCAGCTTTCAATTTTGAAAATATTTTGTAGAATTTACAAAGATTTCGAAGGTTTTCGTCAATTTTTAAGGGTTTTCAATAAATTTTTCGATTTTTAAAAGATATTGTGGAATTTTTAAGGATTTCCTGGAGTTTTATGAGATTTCTAATAATTTACATAAAAGTATTTCAAGAGATTTTTCTACTTATTCAAAGATTTCGTGAAATTGTAAAGAGATTCATGCAATTTTAAGAAATTTTAAAGAATTTTAAAGGATTCTAAATATTTTTAAATTATGAGCGATTTTTAAGGATTTTTTTTGGAAATTTTGAGGAATTTAAAACGGCTTGAAGGAGTTTCAGGGGGTTTGAAGGAATTAAAAATTTAAACTTAAAAAGATTTATTTTAAAATATTTCTAAAAATTACGAGGAATTTTACGTAATTTTTTGATATTTCTAATAATTTTAAAGGGTTTCAAGACGTTTCTTTGATTTT
>UCOH01012372.1:0-26945 GCA_900474275.1 Synergus japonicus | reverse complement strand
ATATATATATATATATATATATATATACTTCTTCGACTCTCAAAGAACTCGTATTACTCGCAGAATTTTAGACCCGATCAATGAAACTTTTACTTCAGTTCTTTCCGAATTGCTTCTGCAGATAAAAGGATAAAGTACGCTCAAAGATTTTGGGTTATAGATTCGGCAAAATATATCGTCAGTAAAACGTAAATACCAATTTTCCTTCAGTATATTTGATGAAAAGATAAAGAACAAAATTTGATACAATGAATTTCAGTAGAATAGAGTTTTAGAATTTTTATAGAAATTGAAAGATGAATTCTACACATTTTTTGCTATTTTTATGAATTTGATATGTACGTATTATTTGGTAGCTAAATACATTGCAGTATTAGTGCAACTAATCAGTGAAAATTTCACTGATTTAATTAGTGATTAAGTATTTCACTGATGAATCAGTGATTTGAGATTTTTCACTGATCAATTCAGTAATAGTCCACTGATTATCAGTAAGTTTTTACTAATTTAATTAGTGAACCGATATAACCTTTACAAATTCCAAGTTCCAATTTCAATCTGTAAATTCAGTAATTCATTGTGGAAATTTGGTTCATGAAGCCTATTGAAGCGTCTTTTCTATCCGTTTTTTCACTATTGGTTTAGGTTAGACTAGCTGAGATTTTTGCTTTTTAATTGCATCTAACATTTAATTTCTTTCCAGGTAAATTAAAAGCTATCAAAATTGTACTTAAAAGGAGCCTAGAACGAAGTCACTTTGGCAATTTTTTAAGAAGATATTGCAAAAAAATGGTAAATTAAGAAGGTACAACTGCTGCCAACTATCGGTCCACATTATTCCTTTGTACTGATTCAATCAGTAACTTTTGTTCACTGTATGCATCAGTAACTTTTCACTGATTATCAGTGACCGGATTCTAGCTATATGAATCAGTGAAATTTCACTGTCAATCAGTGACTTTTCACTGATTCAGATTTAGAGAGCAACCGACAGTTTTGATCATTCAATCTTCAACAGCGATATATTAGTCACGTGTAATGAATATGATCAAGAGAGTGAACACTGAACATAGTCCTCATGAAAGTTGCAGACTCACGATACCGCACCACTTCTAACTGCTCGACTGACCTAAAGCGCATATATCTACTACACAATTTGCATACATACAGTATAATTCTATACTTGTTCACTTCGAACTCTCTAAAACTAAATCAGTCAAATTCCACTGATTTACAGTGACCCTTTTCTCACGATTTTAATCAGTGAAAGTTCACTGAGAATCAGTCAAAAGTCACTGACATTTTCAGTCATCTTCACTAAACTACTATAAATTTCATTGACTTTTCAATGATTTCCAGTAGATTTTTCATTGATTAAAATCCTGAGAAAAGAGTCACTGAAAATCAGGGGAATTTGACTGGTAATCAGTTAAATTTCACAAATATACACTGAGAAAAATGGATCATAAGGATATTACTGAACATAATCTCTAGATGTTAGATTTTTATAATCTTCCGCAATTAATTCGTAACATCTGAAGATAATAAACTTGATAATAAACTTGAACGTTTTGTCTCGGACTTTTCATAAATAATTGATTATTAACAAGTTCGTACATTGGAATCCAATTTTAGGAGAAGTAAATATTATAATTATTATTATCAGAATTGCGGTAAGTGATATTTTTTGCTTTAGATTGTGTAAAATGTAGATTAAAATCTTAGTGTTGGTACAAATTTTAATACCTTGCATTATAAATTTTAACATCTTGGATTATAAATGTTAAAATTTATATTCGATTCAGTTTATAATCTAAGATATTGTCTGATAATGTCTTCTCTTTTAACATCTAGAGATTATGGTTTTAATAATCTAGATTGCTGTCCCATAGTTAATAGTCCAAGATTATACCTAGTAACATATTTTTCATTACGGTTTACAATCCATTTTTCTCAGTGTAGGTACCGTCAGAGCCGGCTAAACCAAAATTGTACAATAGTAAAACTCAATTCAGGTCGAAAAGTTGATCCAGATCGGATACAAATAGATAGTAGATATCAGATACACAAGGGAAATGGAATGGGATCAAAACCTTTTTTAGCTGCTAAATAAATAAAGTATCTGAAGCAGGAAAACTGAATGGGGTAGCTTTCAAAATAACTGGATGAAAAGTTCATCTTGATAGACAATTCAAGGAAATATGGATATTAATAATATAGTAGGTCAGACTAATTTTTAGAAAGATGCTAAATTTGGAATGGAAAAAAAAGATAAAAAGAGGAAAAAGGAAGAAGGAAGAAGGCGATAAAGATCGCACATCTCCGGGATAGTTATTTGCTGCGAAGACATAGCCAATGAAAAGAGAACATGGGATTAAGCAAAGGTAAGAGGTATGTACAATTGTATCCAGAGCGTTTGCAGAAAGCTTAAAATCAGCCAGCATTTAAACGGTGTCTCACGTCCCATTGCCAGTTAAAGTTTTGTCTCGAGTTCTTGTTCGAGACTTTTCGCACGGAACTGACGACGATTTCCTTTCACGTGCTTTATCGGTATATTTGCTTTTTCAAATCTTTTCTAACGAATCAATTTAATTTAATGGTTTTTTCCCGATTTACTTCGTATTTATATGGTTATATTGAAAACACTTTCGAAACTCATGTATAGATCACACTCAGAAAAAAGTTTGTTTAAATCAAACAAAATTTGTTTGATCCAAATAAATTTTTTATTTGTTTTTATTTATTGCAATTGAAAAAAATTTTGTTTCATTTAAATAAATTGTTTATATAAATTAAATAAATTTCTTGTTTGACAGTTGAAAAAAAAATAAATGAATAATTTTTTTCCAAAAAAAAAAGAGAAAAAATCAAATCGACCTATATTATAGTTTCATTCATCTAATACATAGTGTCTATGACTAATGAAAAATTGGTTTCTTCGATATTGCGAAATTCGCGGCGACCAGGACTCGAACGCAAGACGCGCGGGAAGAGCGGAATTAAAACTCGACACTCTACCCACTACGCCACGGAGACTGATCACAAATTATTACGAATCGGGTCTATTTCAATGCAAACAAGTCCTTGACACTGTTATTTTTTCACATCTCTAAAAGTTTATTCACATTATATTTTTTGTTTGCATTAAACAAATACTTTGTTTAAAATAAAAATATATACTTCACATATTATTTGTTTCAAATTAAACAAATTTTTTATTTAAATTAAACAAATATTGACATTATACCAAAAAAATTATATATTTCAATGAAGAAAGTGAATATTCTTCATTTATTAACTTTAAATAAATGTTTTGTTAATTGAAGTAAAAAATTTATTTCGTTCAATTATCTGACTTTAAACAAATTGTTTTGATTAATATAAAAAATTCTTTTTCTGAGTGCAGCTGCGGATTGAAAAGTTGGATCGGAACGCAATTCGTTGGAAATAATCGTGCATGAAAAATGATTCCATCAAGCTTAAGAGAAATTTTCCAACTTTTACTGAAGATCATTTTTTTAGTTTTTAAATGTATATTATTTCCTATGTATATTCCCATGTAATGTGGAATATATATACATTTATATGTATAGAAGATATCGATCGATATAGATTGGATTCGCTTATCAAAACGTTTTCTCACTGAAAGCACTATAGAATCTCTTTAGGAGACGCGATTTTGTCATCGATTTCTCATTTCCAGGAAGATATAGTGAAAAGAATATTTTTTAAAAAACGCATCAGGTTTGCATCAGGTAAGCATTTCTTTACCCCCTCTCGACATTACGTAAAATTTTCTTGACCCCCCACCCCCCTAATTTTTATACAAAAATTTTTTTTAATCACGAAAAGAAAACTATTAATTTAGTTACATGAAAATGGATATATTCTTTTTAAAATAATAATTTTATTTATATTATTTATTCTTTTATATATATAATATAATATTATATTAATGTATTAATATTATATTAATATTAAATATTAATAATAATTATTAATTAAATAATAATTAACTCTATTAATATAAAATATGACATGGAATTTTTAACGAAACAAATAAAAATAAAAATTATTTTTTAAAACAGTCAGATTTGCAGTAAGCGGCAAGATAAACTTTTTTTTGGGAAGAGAAATCTTACGTAAGATTTCAATAACCCCCCCCCCCCTTCCCCATGTAAGAAACAATAAGAAATTTCTTAGACCTCCCCTGCTCCCAGGGTGCTTACGTAATACGGTCAGACAGTAGTAGTAGTAATCACTAGTCAGACAAGGCTAATCCGGCTGTATATGTATTTTATAACTGCCCGCTTCCATAACGAGATTATCGCTACGATAGTTTCTTTTCCATTGTATGTATTACTGTTTTATGTATTATGTTTTATTATATAATAAAGTATTACATTCAGAAAAAAGTTTGTTTGAATTAATCAAAATTTGTTTGATTCAAAGAAATGTTCTTTAATTCAAAAAAATTGATTTCATCATATTAAGGGCATGTATTACTTACCTGATCCCTACCTTATCGACATTTTTTTCTCTGTAACGCTATGTCTACATTTATAAAGATATCAAATTGAAAATTTATAAAATTAAAGAAAATATGCTAATTTATGTTTGTCTGGTCTTAACTTTCTGTAAAAATAAAAAAAATTTTTTGAAAAAGTTATTTTTTTAAAAATGTCAATATTTAGGACCAAAAAAACGTACCTTAAGGCTTTAGCTTCAAATATAGAAATTTTCAATGTGGTATCTCAATAAATGTAGATGTTGGGTTACAGAGAAAAAAATGTCGGTAAGGTAGGGATCGGATAAGTAATACATGCCCTTAAAGACAATTTCTTTGAATCAAACAAATTTTGTTTAATTCAAACAAACTTTTTTCTAAGTGAAAGCACAATATTAAATAATGGAAAAAACTTCCACTCTGAATTATTTACTTACTTCTTTTCTTCACAAAATATAAATATGCAAATATTAAAATACGTCTGGAAAATATTGTAATATCTACATATCTGTACATAATCATCGCCTCTAAGCGATGGTATTTACATCTTTTTTTAATTTTTCGTCGCATAACTGGTGGCGGGGACTGATGTCATTCGTTAAAATGTCCACCCGACCGGAAATATTCGTTTAATTTTTTAAGCCTCAGCATTAACTCCGTATTCATCAAGCTTCCATCCCCACTTTTACCCGCTAACTCTGCGTAAGTCCCAGGGTGGAATTTGTTTTATAATTTGAATTTAAAAATTAGATAGATTAAAAGATTGAAAACAATTAAAAACTAATCTAGAGCTAAAAGTAATTATACTATATATAGACAAAAAGGAAAAAAGGTTTGTGTTCTTTTTCACTTTTTGAATATAACGGAAGCACATTTCCGTATCTATATATCTTCTTTGACGAATTTCTCATAAGATGTGGGAGTATAGCATGTGTGCTTCTTTCATCACGACGAGCTTTTGTCCTGTCAAAGAAAGACTCGCGAATGAATTCCCCTTGGGACGAGCAGACGTACTAGTCGTCACAAGTTCAGGAAAACACTCACTCTGAAAGTTTGTCTCGGACTTCGGTAAGTTCCGTTTCAGTCAAGAAGCAAGGGTCGATCGTTAACATCCGCGACACTGCGCGAAGCCCATAAAGTCGAATTCAAGTAGGTATATAGAGAAATAAAACGTGATTGATAAGAATCATATAAAATTTCATAATCTGGATGAGACAAGTTTGCTAAAAAGCCCTGGCGAAGGCTGCGGATAGAAAACTTCCTATCCGAATGAATCCGAGCCAATGCGGAGTCTCTTTCCGACCGAATCAGTTTCATTCCGAGCCAATCCGAAGTTCGCATGATTCCTATCCGAATGAATCCGAGCCAATCCGAAGTTTGAAGGAACATTCCTATCCGGAATGGTTCGGATTCATTCGGATTCACTTGGATTGAAAAGTATCTTTGGAATCGGGTCTATTTCAATGCAAACAAGTCCTTGACACTGTTATTTTTTCACATCTCTAAAAGTTTATTAACATTATATTTTTTGTCTGCATTAAACAAATACTTTGTTTAAAATAAAAATATATACTTTACATATTATTTGTTTCAAATTAAACAAATTTTTTATTTAAATTAAACAAATATTGACATTATACCAAACAAATTATATATTTCAATCAAGAAAGTGAATATTCTTCATTTATCAACTTTAAATAAATGTTTTCTTAATTGAAGTAAAAAATTTATTTAGTTTAATTATCTGACTTTAAACAAATTTTTTTCTGAGTACAGCTGCGGATTGAAAAGTTGAATCGGAATGCAATTCGTTGCTAATAATCGTGCATGAAAAGTGACAAGTTTGCTGAAAAGCCCTGGCGAAGGCTTCGGATAGAAAATTTCCTATCCGAATTAATCCGAGCCAATGCGAAGTCTCTTTCCGAGCGAATCAGTTTCATTCCGAGCCAATCCGAAGTTTGAAGGAACATTCCTATCCGGAATGGTTCGGATTCATTCGGATCGAAAAATTTCTTCGGAATGGTTCGGATTCACTCGGATTGAAAATTCGGATTCATTCGGATTGAAAAGTTTCTTCGAAATGGATTCGATTCACTTGGATTGAAAATTCGGATTGAAAAGTTTCTTTGGAATGGTTAGGATTCATTCGGATTGAATTTTCGGATTCATTCGAATCGAAAAATTTCTTAGGAATAGTTCGGATTCATTAGGATTCACTCGGATTGAAAAGTTTCTTCTGAACCGGGTGTATTTGAATGCAAACAAGTCTTTGACACTGTTATTTTTTCACATCTCTAAAAGTTGATTAACATTATATTTTTTGTTTGAATTAAACAAATACTTTGTTTAAAATAAAAATATATACTTCACATATTATATTTTTGTTTATTTTAAACAAGCTTTTTTCTGAGTACAGCTGCGGATTGAAAAGTTGGATCGGAATGCAATTCGTTGGAAATAATCGTGCATGAAAAGTGATTCCATCAAGAGAAATAAAATGTGATCGATAAAAATCATATAAAATTTCATAATCTGGATGAGAGAAGTTTGCTAAAAAGCTTTGGCGAAGGCATCGGTTAGAAAATTTCCTATCCAAATTAATCCGAGCCAATCCGAAGTTTGAAGGAACATTCCTATCCGGAATGGTTCGGATTGAAAATTTGGATTCATTCGGATTGAAAATTCGGATTCATTCGGATTGAAAAGTTTCTTCGGAATGGTTAGGATTCATTCTGGTTGAATTTTCGGATTCATTCGGATCGAAAAATTTCTTAGGAATGGTTCGGATTGAAAATTCGGTTTCATTCGGATTGAAAAGTTTCTTCGGAATGGATCGGATTCATTCGGATTGAATATTCGGATTTACTCGGATTGAAAAGTTTCTTCGGAATGGTTCGGATTCATTCGGATTGGAAAGTTTCTTCGGAATGGTTCGGTTTCAATTGGATTCGCTCGGATAGAGATTTCGCATTGGCTCGGATGACTTCGGATTGGCTCGGATTGGAATTATATCCGAAGCTTTCGTCAGGGAGACATACGTAATTAGAGGAGGATAACAGCTTCACTGACAGCATCGTAAGCATCAATTCTCGACTCATGTTTCTCATTTTATGATGTCTTTCTGCTTGTCTAGTGTATAATATACGCAGTGAAGCTCGATGAAGCGTGTCGGTAGAACGCGGTATGAAAGGCTATGAGGAACTTATCTAAAATGACATCGGTCGGACCCTTGAAACACCAAAGGGCTTATTTCCGAAGAGCGAGTCATTGTCGCCCTCCTTTGTGACCTCGCAGGTGACCCGGCTCTTGGTCCTCCACTCGAGCGGCTCTTCGGTTTTAGCCGTTCCGCTCCCGCGATGAATCTGATCCTCTCAGAACACCCCCGCTCTCTTATTTCTGTTGCTAGAAACTAAGAGGGTGCAACCCCTCTTTAATTTACAAGCATGATGAGAATATTTTGCATTTACCAATACCTATATAGCTATTCGTAGAGCTTCTAAAAATCGTTTAAATATACATCCATTAACTCTCTAAATCTGAATTAGTGAAAAGTGAGCCACTAATTTACTTTAGTCAACATTTTTACTAATTATTAGTTTTCAACTTTTCACTAAAGTTTTAGTTAAAAATAACTAACAATTAGTAGAATTTTTCATTAAAGTAAATTAGTGACTCACTTTTCACTAATTCAGATTTAGAGAGAATTCCGTTACCGCAAGTCTAATTGTCTAATAAGTTTATAATTTTCCTATCTTAAAAAAGTGGTGTCACGAAATGTCTCGAAAATCTCGCATACATTGTTGTTGCAAAACTGATTGGTTTTTGAATGACTTGAAGTTGAAAGAAGAAAAACAAACTAATGGTGCAAAAAAATGTCAGGAAAACCTTCGAAATTCGTTGAAATTTCTCAAAACTCCAAAAAATCTCTTTAAATCCCTTAAAAATCCATAAAAACGGTTAAAATAATTTTTTAGTGCAATTTTCAGAAGTTTTGAAAAATTTTAAAAGATTTCATATTTTTTAAGGGATTTTAAAGTTTTTCGTTGCTATAAAGGATTTTAAGAAACTTGGAAGAAATTTTAAGAAATTATAAATATTTTCGTGGAATTTCTAAGGATTTTAAAAGTCTTGTAAGACTTTTCAATAATTTAAAAAGATTTTAAGAGGTTTCTATGCATTTAAAGGGATTACAAGAGATATGTATAATATTTAAAAGATTTAGTGGAATTTTAAAAAATTTTAAAAAGCTTGGAAGAATTTTTAAAAAATTTGATTTTTTAAAAGTAATTTTAAAGGATTTTAAGAGGATTTGTTAAAATATCCTTAAATTCCTCGAAATTCCAGAACCTCATTTAAAATTCCTGAAAGCCCCTTAAAATTCATACAAAGCTTTCGTAATCCCTTAAAATTTCATGAAAATTTAGAAAATTTTAGAAATCGCTTAAATTTGTTGAAATCTTTTAAAATTCTTAAAAACCTCTTAAAATTCCTCAAAATTTTAAAACAATTGGAATTCTTAAAAATTTAAAGGGATTACAAGAGATATGTATAATCTTTAAAAAATTTAGTGGAATTTTAAAGAATTTTAAAAAGCTTGGAAGAATTAAAAAAAATTTTGATTTTTTAAAAGTAATTTTAAAGGATTTTAAGAGGATTTGTTAAAATATCCTTAAATTCCAGAACCTCATTTAAAATTCCTGAAAGCCCCTTAAAATTCATACAAACCTTTCGTAATCCCTTAAAATTTCATGAAAATTTAGAAACATTTAGAAAATTTTAGAAATCGCTTAAATTCGTTGAAATTTTTTAAAATTCTTAAAAACCTCTTAAAATTCCTCAAAATTTTAAAAAATTTGGAATTCCTTAAAATTTAAAGGGATTACAAGAGATATGTATAATCTTTAAAAGATTTAGTGGAATTTTAAAGAATTTGAAAAAGCTTCTAAGAATTATAAGTTATTAATTATTAATTACAAGAGATATGTATAATCTTTAAAAGATTTAGTGGAATTTTAAAGGATTTCACAAGTTTTTTTAAGATATTCTACAGTTGATTTTTTAATGACGTGAAGTAGTAAGAAATTAAATAAATAATCGTGCGCATAGCGCACGTGTTGTCCTGCTAGTAATTTTTAAAAAAGCACTATATATTATTATTATTATTATTATTATTATTATTATTATACACACGATTATTTAAATGTGAAAATATGCGTTGAAATGGTGCAACTTTATATTATGCATTTGTGGAGCAGTGAAGGCAATGTGTGCCGAACAAAGTTAATTTAAAATGATTCCTAGAAATCAGCTGCGGTGTGACAAGTGCGAAGCTCCGTGAAACTGGGGAAATATCGTTGTTCGGATAGAGGTACGGGTGGATGGAGACGACGCGCATATTGGCTTCATTTGCACATTTCGTTTCATCCAACTCGTTTCGTCTCAATTTGATCGCCACGCTACGATCTACCAGCTCCGTCTCGCAACGGCCGGGCTCCCAATTTTCGACGTCCCGTCAAAGAAGCGTGGAACGACGCCAGCATTCACCGACAGTCATGGATCGAGATAGGAATCCATTTTCCCCGGGTACTCTGCCACTTTCCTATCCATATTCCTTCTTATTTCCTCTGCTATATCACCTATAGCCTAGCTGCACAAACTTATTATTAAGACATATTTTTCTTTTATTGAACTCGAAATGGTTTATTTTCTTCTTTTTTATCTATCATAACAAGCAGTGATTGAATCTTTGTACATTTTTAATTTATTGCCTGATTTTCAATTATTATTAGCAGAAACCCATAATATCGCAATATCGAACTCATTATTTAGTTCACAAAGCCTCTCAGCGAGTTTAACATAAAAAGACATAATTTCCGATAACAGCTTATTTCGGAAATAGATAATTATTTGTTAAAACTGAATACATAGCTTTCAACCTACAACGCATTATCAGCTGCCAAACAAGTTTCTGGTTCAGATTAATTTTATATTTCAATATCGCGGATATTACTCCAATTTTGAGTGTTTCATTTCTATTCATAAATTATCACTTAATGATTATTTATTTTATATAGAAATCATTTTTTTTAATAATTCAATTCAATCGAAAGTTTCTGGATATAGGAATCCTATAATAAAATGTACAAAGAAGGTTTTCTCGTCTGGCTGTTCAAACCTACTTTCGTTCCTTTTCCCTTATTCTCCAGTTACTCGCGAATGTGCGCGATACCATTTTATTCGAGAATAGCACCGAATACCCTTGTGAATACCCACGCTTGTCCAATAAAGGTATCCTCCCCGCCCAGCGGCGCAGTTTCTCTTTTTCATCTTTCCCCAACATTTTTCTATCTTTTTTCTATACTTCCTTACTCTTTCCTTCCTGTTTCCTCCTTCTTCGCAAAATATTCTTCCTTATACTTCATACATATGTATGCACAAGGGTATCTATCACAAGTATATCGAATAATGCCGGATTCTCGGTAGTTGATTGCTTTGCATTGACAGCGAAACACACCCATTAAAAAATTCTTTTCTCATGTTTTCACTACCAAATTATTAACGTCACCCATAAATTTAGAAATATTCTCTAAAATAAACCAACTTAAGGTAAATGCATCACTAGCAATAATCGCAAAATAAATAAATAAATAAATAATTAATTATTTTAAATGATCTTCATAAATGATAGGAGCAATGAAAGTATAGTTTAGAATTAAAGTTAATTTATATTCATGATTAAAATTCAAATGATGCAAATGCTTGTTTTAGGAAAATACTACACAACATGATAAATAAAGAAGTAGTGCAGACCATCACATACTCCTAGCTATTACTGACGCCGTCGCATCTAAATTATTATGCATTTTATCTTTTGTAATTTATTTATTTTTCATCTATAATTTGAATTAAGAACGAAAGCGCACTGCGCGCGCGCATTTATCTTCTTTTTAAATATTATATAATTTATTATATTTTATATAATCTCTAATCTCTTAAAACCTATGTTAAACTTCGTGAAAATCTTTAAAAATTCCTAGAAATCTTTGACAACTTGTGAAATCGCATAAAATTCGTGAAAATCTCTAAAAATTTCTAGCAACCTCTAGAAATGTTTCAACTCTTAAAATCTTTTAAAATCATTAAAGATTTCATCAAATTCCATGAAATCCTTAAAAATATTACGAAATCATTTAAATATCAGAAAAATCTCCCAAAATCACCTAAAATTATTAGAAATCTCATACAATTCCTTAAAATTTTATAAAATTGTAACAAAGCTTTTAAAATCCCTTAAAATTCGACGAAATATCCTAGATTCCCATAAAATTCTACAAAACCGTTTTAATATTCTAAAAATCTCTTGAATTTCTTAAAAGTCACTTAAAAATCATTAAAAATGCACATACAAACCTTCAAAATCATTAATCTCTTGAAATCCATGTTAAAATTAGTGAAAATCTCTAAAAAGTTCTAGCAACCTCTAGAAATGTTTCAACTCTTAAAATCTCTTAAAATCATTAAAGATTTCATCAAATTCCGTGAAGTCCTTAAAAACATTACAAAATCTTTTATAAATTAGATATATTTTTTGAAAACCCTTAAAATTTGACGAAAACCTTCGAAATCTTTGTAAATTCTACAAAATCTTTTTAAAATCCTAAAAAGCTTGTCAAATTCCTGAATAAAATTCCCTATACAGTTTTAAATTTCTTATTTAAATCCCACAAAACACATATTTTAAAAGTCATGAAAGTACCTTCAAGCCCGATTGAAATCTGATCAAAGTCGTGAAAAATTCTAAAAATTCCCAGCAACTTCTTGAAATTCTTTAAAATTCTACCATAACATTTAGACTCGTGACAAAATGATTATTAACGAAACCAAATTCAAAATTTCAAATTCAATTCACGCGGAATTTACGATGCGGCAAATATTGATTGTCGAAAATCACTATCGATACTTACACGACGAATCAGGAGTGCGGAATAGGCGTTACGATATTTCGACTTCGACTCAATCATCTTTTTAGAATAGATTATCTGATAACTTATTGTTAATTTCAATTTGTATGCACGATTCATTTTTGGATTAAATCCCCTTAAAACTTGCTTTCAATCGGTTTTAATGTGTCTACTACCCTGCGACTCTTATAAAAATCCTCATCTATGATGATCCTCTTTGTTACACCTGATTAAACAACAATCTATCACACAGATCACTCGGTTTTAGAACGCGAGTGATCCAAAAATTCTCATAATATGACGATTAAGAGAAACTATATATTATATAGTTTTTTATAACTCCAAAGGATTATTGAACCTTCAATTTTGTAATCTCCTAAATATCAGATTTCGAAAACAGCTTATAGAATAAATTTATAAGTAGTCATATTTGAAGATAAATAGAACAATCATTAAGGGCATGTATTACTTACCCGATCCCTATCTTACCGACATTTTTTTCTCTGTAACGCTACGTCTGCATTTATAAAGATATCAAATGGAAAATTTATAAAATTAAAAAAAATATGCTAATGTATGTTTGTCTGGTCCTAAATTTTTGTAAAAATAAAAAAAAAGTTTTTGAAAAAATTTGTTTTTTAAAAATGTCAATATTTAGGACCAGACAAACGTCGGTAAGGTAGGGATCGGGTAAGTAATACATGCCCTTAATAATAAAGAAATAATAAATTATAATAAATAATAAAGGGAATAATATTATCATCTAAATAATTACTACTTTTTAAAAAGTACACACTCGCTCGACTCTCTCAAACAAATCCAAAAAAGAGTCCCTCCCAAAGGGCAAGAAATTCTCTCCCTCAAATTTCACATCAATTATAATAATTGATGAGCGCATGAGCACTGCGTATAAAATAATATTTTTCAGTATTTTAAACTATGACAATACGGAACTTGAAAAAAAGTTTAAGTAACTCACCCGCTCGAAGAATGACCTCGCGAGACAGGACACTGCCCATGGAGTTTGTCGCTCTGCATCTGTAGCGTGCGTTATGAACTTCGGCCCGGAAGTCTTGAGGCAAAAACGGCGGGAAGGACAGAGTTCCGTTTCCGAGTAGTTGCCTGAAATGACGCCATAAAACTACAATTCTGTACTCACCAAGTGCCAAGAGTGCTAAGCACTATTGCTGCTGTATGAATGCAACACCCATAAGTTTATATTAGAAAAAGAGTAAACAAACCGGCCCTAGTGTAGAAGATGCAAAAATTTTTGTATGATAAACTACCCTGGCGGAAGGTTCGGATTGAAATTCATTCCGAACCAATCCGAAAATTTCCGAATCATTCCGGAATTTGTGTCCGAACCAAACAGTTTCATTCCGATCTAATCCGAGGGATGTTTTCAATCTTTTTAAATTCTTTTTAATCTGTGTTTCAACTCCAAATTCAATCCGATTGAATCCGAAACTTACCTTTTAATCATTTTTAATCAATGGCCCAGAATCGGAATGAATCCGAAATCTATCCGAATACACTTTTTAATCCGTGCTTCCATTCCAAATAAATCCGAACACACTTTTCAATCCGTACGTCTAATCCGATTGAATCCGAAACTAAACCGATCTCACATTTCAATCCGAACGGTCAATCCGAATGAATGCCTGCCTCATCAATAAATATTTTTTAATCCTTTCCAATTCGTAACCAACAAAAATTTCAGTCCGAATTAATCCGATATTCAATCCGTACACACTTTTCAATCCGTTATCCCAATCCGAATCAATCCGAACGAATTTTAATCCTTTTCTATCCGTAGTTCCAAACTGAAGTTACCGTTCAATCCTTTTCAATCCGTGCCCTCAATCCTAATTAATCCGAATTACTTTCAATCCTTTCTAATCGGAATGAATCCAAAATCTATCCGAATACATTTTTTAATCCGTGCTTCTATTCCAAATAAATCCGAACACACTTTTCAATCCGTACGTCTAATCTGATTGAATCAGAAACTAAACCGATCTCACATTTTAATCCGAATGAATGCGAGCCTCATGAAAAAATATTTTTTAATCCTTTCCAATCCGTCAGTCTCTACAAAGTTGAATCCGTATGAATCCGATACCAAACCGAAAGAATCCGAGAAAATCCCGAAATACTTTCAATCCTTTTCAATCCGTAACCAACAAAAATTTCAGTCCGAATTAATCCGATATTCAATCCGTACACACTTTTCAATCCGTTATCCCAATCCGAATCAATCCGAACGAATTTTAATCCTTTTCTATCCGTAGTTCCAAACTAAAGTTACCGTTCAATCCTTTTCAATCCGTGCCCTCAATCCTAATTAATCCGAAATCAATCCGAATTACTTTCAATCCTTTCTAATCCGTAGTTTTAATCCGAATGAATCCGAACTCTATCCGAATACATTTTTTAATCCGTTCTTCCATTCTAAATAAATCCGAACACACTTTTCAATCCGTACGTCTAATCCGATTGAATCCGAAACTAAACCGATCTCACATTTCAATCCGAACGGTCAATCCGAATGAATGCAAGCCTCATCAAAAAATATTTTTTAATCCTTTCCAATCCGTCAGTCTCTACAAAGTTGAATCCGAATGAATCCGACTTTAAACCGAATGAATCCGAGAAAATACCGAAATACTTTCAATCTTTTTCAATCCGTAACCAACAAAAATATCAGTCCGAATTAATCCGATATTCAATCCGTACACACTTTTCAATCCGTTATCCCAATCCGAACGAATTTTAATCCTTTTCTATCCGTATTTCAAAACTGAAGATACCGTGCAATCCTTTTCAATCCGTGCCTTCAATCCTAATTAATCCGAACTACTTTCAATCCTTTCCAATCCGAATGAATCCGAAAAATTTGTGACTCAACATTTATATTTAAAAAAATTAAAGTGCAAATATGTCATTGAACAGCATCCTTCACTTTAGATTGGAATGCTTGCTTCGATCTCGGATTAGATCGGATTCATTCGGATTGAAATCCTTCCTTTAACCACGGAATCAGTCGGCTAGAAATTTTGGATGACTTCGGATTCAGACGGATAGAAATCGAGGATAGACCTCGGATTAAATCGGATAGGAATCCTTAGATCGACCTCGGATTGATTAGAATATGAATCTTTGATCGGACTTCGGATTAAATCGGAATTAAACTATTTGTTTCGGATACAAATTCCGGAATGAAATTGATTTAAAAGGATACATTTTTTTCTATCCGATCCTTCCGCCAGGGTACTTCAAAACTGTCAGGATTTGATTTAAATTGCCCATCCAGAGAATGGTAATAGCACGATTTATTTTTTCAATGTTCGAAAAAAATATTGATATGAAATCTTAAATCATTTAAAATTGAAAGTATTAATTTTTTTAAGTTTCCAATTCTCGATCGTTTGTAACCTGTTTGATAGCTTTTATTTTTCTATTGAAAATTATTTGACAGAAATCAATAAAAAAATGACTTCATTATTTGCAAATAAATATAAAAAATGTATATGATTTATAAAACTTTAACTGATATTGAAAAATAAATAGTTAAAAAAATCTATCAATTATCAAAGACAGCAAATGGTAAAATGAGATTGGCGAGAAACCGAGTAAATAACTGTCGTATCACGTTATACAGACGAATTTATTTGCATGACACAGTAAAATTCACGAGCTGAAATTGGAGAGTGTTATTTCCAAAGTTCTTATGTTTTTAATGATATAAATAATTTCTGTTTCCCTTTCGTAAAATACATTTTTAAAAATTTTGTTGAGTGTGAAAACCATTCTAAAATTTGGAGTTAAAATCCCTTCCTTTTATAGCTGCTTTCTCAAGAGCGAAAAAACTAAATGAACTAAATGAAAATTTTATAATCCTAATTTTCAATTTCAAAGATATTTCAATTTTTTTAAAAATTGAATCAAAAATATAAATTATTATCAAGAAGCTATAGAAATAGCGAAAATCAATTCTACAAACGTCTCGGCGTTTCTCATTCAGAATTGGACAGGAAATTGACGATCTCCGTGAAAAATTGTAGGTTGGATGATAAAATAACTGATATCGCGATTGCGAGATCAGTGACCTGTTTTTGATGTAGGACACTAGAGGCTCAAAAGTCCTCTTCAAAAACAGGGTATTTCGTCTAGCAAAAGTTTTCAATTTTTCAGGGTTATAAGTTTAATTTCCTGTAGGAAGAGAGCTATGTTCATCTCGACATTCAGCAGGTATGTAATGAGAAAAGCGTGGCCACGCACGTCACGTATTCTCTATTTCCACACACCCACACCAATGCAAGGATACTTGACAGAACGAGACGAAGGTGCGGTCGGAGAAGAATTGCGCGAGAATATGAAGGGTGGTGACCGCGCGTGTTTGTGTTCCGACCCAAACTATGGTATTCCCTTGTGTGCACGTTTCAAATGTCCACTGACATCTGAGTGTGTGTGTTTTCGCATTCGCACGTACGAAAACACACACTTGAATTTCTGATGTGATATGGGAGATTAACGATGGCAAGACTTGGTCAAAATTGCCAACACAGAAAAAACTATGGTTACATTTTGTTGCAGATAAAATTTTCCGCGGTTAAAGTTTACACGCTATTTGGCGAAAGTTTACCTTACGATGGAATAAAAACCGTCGTCTGCTACGTCTTTGGCAGCAGTGCGAAGGACAACAAAATATGAGTAAAATTGAGCTACAAATTAGAACACCAGATGTTAAAAAAACATGTTACTTGTTTAATTATTATTTTAAAAATAATCAGACTTGCCGCGGACGAGTGAAAATGTATTTTTGGTGACTGCGAATAAAGCAATAAATTGACACACAAACAACTCGCCATGTTAAACTGTAATACCGACGGATTTCACAACTTATGTACATAATCTTATGGTTAAGAAGATCGGTGAATATGGCGACTTTTCTACAGGTGTCAAGCACTGATCTATATAATAACTGGATAGCGGATGTTGTGTAAAAGTATCGTGACTAAATGAAGGCCATTTTGTTTTGGAAATTTATGCACTTCGGGAAACTTCGTGCTTGTTTCGGCAACATTCGGTTGGATATTTGAGAATCAATGTAATTTAAATTTCAACGCGAAGAACCGAATATCGAACCGAATGTTGCCGAACCCGAATTTTATCGAATCGAATGAATGTTATTGAACCGAATGTTGCCGAAACAAGCACGAAGTTTCCCGAAGTGCACAAATTTCCAAAACAAAATGGCGTTGTATAAGTCACAAAAATTGTGTTCCATGCGCTATCCAGTTATTATAGAGATCAGTGGTGTCAAGTTCCTAATTATCAGTAACGAAAAATATGTTTTTATTAGTCCGAGATAAGTAAAACTATTTTTTTAATGAAATTGAAGTAGGTACAACGCTTTTTAAAATTTTATGTCTCGATATTCCAACCCACTTTATCCATACTTTGTTGTTTTTCTCACTGTTGTCAACTGCATTCATCCCGAGACAGTTTAAGGGCATGTATTACTTACCCGATCCCTACCTTACCGACCTTTTTTTCTCTGTAACGCTACGTCTATATTTATTGAGATATCACATTGAAAATTTCTATATTTGAAGCTAAAGCCTTAAGGTACGTTTGTCTGGTCCTAAATATTGACATTAAAAAAAAAAATTTTTTCAACAATTTTTTTTTTTTTACAAAAATTTAAGACCAGACAAACATACATTAGCATATTTTCTTGAATTTTATAAATTTTCAATTTGATATCTTTATAAATGCAGACGTAGCGTTACAGAGAAAAAAATGTCGGTAAGGTAGGGATCGGGTAAGTAATACATGCCCTTAAAAACACAAAATTATCTTCTTTTAGTGTAAAGTTTATTCGACAAGGTTAATTTTTGTTGCAGCGAATCTTTACCCTGAAATCGATGTAAACTTTATCCTACGTTCTTTCTGTGTAACGCTGGTGGTGGTCAGATGATATTATACTTATATTTTATAATTAAATTAAATAAAATTAAATATTGGTTCATATTTGCCAAACATTTTAAGTACTCTTTCACGATGTCCAGCTAGCTTTCCGTCACACCTGAGAGCGATCGGCTTGATTGAAAAAGCTGATCTATCGAGCGGCCGGGTGACTGAAGATGGCGGTCGTGAATATTTCATTGGTATGTGTGGGGACGCTAAGAAGAAAAGAAATCGATTCGAATGACCATCGACAACCTAATACGTGTCCGTTGGAAGATAAATGATAATACTTGGCTGCCCGTTAACATTACACTGCGAGAAAGAAGATCGTTAGTCTTGCTTGGGAAACTCCCAATCCTTTAATAACACCTCAACTCTGAAGACCACCTGCTTGGTTCTGTCGAAAGAGGAATGAATTCTACTCAGTTCATCTCCGTCGATTCAAAAAGTCTTTGAAGTTTATAGAAGTCGAAAATAGAGCTATACTTTATTTCGTCGAGATAAATTGAAACAGAACTTTTGTTAAGAGTTTTTTTACATTTTACATTTGAAGTTTCATTTGTGTCCTTCCTTCGTCTTTTTATAGTTTCCTTCTTATGATGCTTTTATTGAATCGTTTTACTCTAGTACTTTCCTAGTTTTCATTTTCTCCTATCTCTTCCGCTTCATGTCGCTCGTGTTGTCACTTGATTTTTTTTCTCAATTTTTCTCGCGTTTGATCTCTATTTCACTTGGCTGTATTTCTCATTTGATTAATTTTCTAATCTATAAAAATATTTTTAAATTGCGAGGTTGAAGCGAATAAAAGTTAATTGCGAATTGTGGTTAAACATGATCCGAAAAATCCTCCACTATAATTGTGTTTTTATATTATTATGCAACTGAATTTCCTTCACATTTTATACAGTTGCAAGTGAATCATGTTTAGCCCATTTATACTCAAAAGTAGACGCGGTGAAGTTTACGTTTTCTATATATAGTGATAAAACTCGATGTCAAGCGCGCAGGAGTAGTAAGAGTCAAAAACAGAATAAAATATATTAAAAGACTTGGAGTGTAGAAAGAATTTCGATTAACGGTAGGAAATGGTTTTTCCAGGTGTGCAAGCTCTAGTGCCCCTATATATACTGCCGGCTGCAGTGCTTCGACGATCTTCCGACCTCAGAAGTCCTACTGCTTCATGCAACTTTCCGCCGCGATGACTAAAACGGAAGAGGAAGTCTAAAACGGATCTCTATCTTTGCAAAGCCCATCTCTATACGTGCATTAATTCTCAAAGAAAATTTCAATATCCGAATTTTCTATGGTAAAGATGAAATAATCTGCTCTGCTATAATAAATATTACATACATAATATTTATCTACATAATTCGAGAGTGTATAAAATATCTGTAGTTATATTCAGGTGTACATAACATTACTTATACATATCAGATGAACAGTGAGTGCGTAATTAATTCAGCTTCAAATGCAAATTTAAATAGAACTGTTTCTGCTGATGATGGGATATGTAATTTGGATATACCACTCACCGAAGTCCCGGAACGGCGGTGACCGACCTCTGCTCTGGACTGGTTATCCATATGACATCAGGAGTCGGACTCCCATGAGCTGAACAACTCAGCTGGGTGCCAGTTGTGTTGGAGAAAACAAGAGTGCTCGGTGGCTCCAGAACGAAGACCGGCCCCTGCTGCCCATTCGCGGTCCAACTGGAAGCTAAAATAAAAGCAATTCAATTTTGTTAAATTTTTCGAAATTTACAGAGTAAATAAATTAATTATAATAAATAAAGTGATTATTTTTGCACTTTGTCGCCCGCAACAATATTTATTTGTACCCTCAAGCCAAACTTTTTCAAAACATGTTTATCCATTCTATTTTCTAAGAATGACTCATAAATAAAATTCTAAATATAACGACGAGAATACACCAGAGCGAAAATGGCGGTCCTTATATGGAAGAAGCTAAAAACCTCTAAGAGCGCTCCTTATTTGGACTTTCCAAGCGTTGGGAGACCGGCGATCGGTAGAGGCGCGTTTCTGATTGGTTCGAGCTACACAGCAACGACCAATCACGTCACACGTCCCCACCGTCGACCCCCCAGCCAGGTGTTATAAATACGGCGCTTTCTCGCCAGTTGAACACTTCAACTTAGTTACGAGAGTATCACTTCTTTGACTACAAATACTTCATTTTCAATCTAACTACCAGGCCAATAGCATATCTCTAACGCGCTTTGACTCAATTGTAAAGTCTCGACGTTTTAACAAGTCTTCAACAAGGAAATTTTATTTCATGTCTACCAAAGTTTCTATTTGTGCGGTTAGCCAAGATACCAAGTATACGGACCGTGCGTATCTGACGCTAACGCCCAAAATCCTTTTTTTTCCTAAGTGAGTATTCCCAAAAAGAGTAACGCTTTTATAATATATTGTGTTCCGATTTTAGAATGTCCGCTTTTAAACCTTGGTGTTCTGGAACCCTAACGGTGTTAAGACCCCAGTTTGAGCTCGAGATTTGGAAATCGGAAACCCTTATTACAAAGGTGTTACTAATCGCTGCGAACATTCCACTTAATAATCCTTAATCCCCATAAACAGAGTGTTGCTAAAAATAGTGACCCTTTAATAAAATATTGTGTTCTGATTTTTGAATCTCTGCTTTTAAACCTTGGTGTTCTGGAACCCTAACGGTGTTAAGACCCCAGTTTGAGTTTGAGATTTGGAAATCGGAGACCCTTGTTAAAAAGGGTGTTGCCATTTTTACGCAAACCTCATTCAAGTAAAATTGTGTCTTCTTGCGCCTTCCTTTTCCCCAAAGCACGAGAGTCGACTACAACTTTCACTAAAAAAAAGAAAAACGATTCTTACCATATTTACGTGATGTGGTTTCTTAATTCTATGGAGAGCTAATTTCTCATCTGTGGTTTGAGAAATTTCATATAATGCGACCAGAACTGCTGGATATTTGAGGCTAGCTCTGTACATCATGTATTATACGTTCATGCCGCGTCAAATCGGATTTGATGGTATGGTATAACGGGACGCCGAGAGAGACGCTGCGCCGCGACTAAATAATTCATAGGATGAATTATTTCTATTCCACACTGCTCTACGTAACGAGAGGATCGATCCTCCCAATAGCAGCTGCTTATACCCAGTGATTCTATCTTCCGATTTCGTCCTTCTGTTGTTATTTCACGCAATTCAATTGTAAATCCGCAGATTTTACTTCCAAGATTTTAAAATGAGTCTCGCCTCTAAAGAGATCGAGGTATGCGTCACATACATACTCGTGAGCATAAATAATATAATAAGAATTCAATTTCAATTGAGTTCAATTGAGTCTAAAATGTCGCACTTATTTCGTGTTCTTGTTTTGCGGGTATTAAAAAAGGTAAAAGGACTAATGGAAGAAAAAGAGGATAAAAAATGTCCTTTCATGAATCAGAGCACTACCGCGGTATTGCTTAATATGAAATATTTTTGCCCATATAAATATAAATTAAATTAAATCGTCGTACATCATATCGTTAGGAAGAGGTATATATAATCTCTATGATTTTGACGAGGCTTCCTCTTTTGCTGCGGAATAAAGTCAGTGGATTCGTCTAATCAGTTCCGAAAATCCGCTTGAAAGTCCAGGTTTCTAAAGCTATCCAAGTATATATGTATATATACATACGTTATACACACATACAGTTTCATCCTGACTTTTACGAGACCAATGATCCCACCGAGCCGACGGAATCGCAGTCGATACGTTTGCGTCCTCAGGAGCATATCGATCACCTTCTACAGCATATATATACATGTCAGCCCGGGTGACATTCGACTCTCATCGGTACTTTCCACCCAAACTTTTTACTACGGATTTCTGAGGAAGTAGCAAAATGCGACCCATTTTTAGCTAATTTAAACAGAAAAGTTTCTAATAAAATAGCACTCTCATGGTGGAAAAAGTACTTTTTCGCTAAAATATGTAACATAGCTAAAACCATATAGAATTTTATAAAACGATGTCATATGTCGTTTCCCAATCAAACTAAAAATAAATTTTTCTCATTTTGTATAAATGTATGTAGTTACATCACAAATCACCTTCCTCTTATATATAATAATTATTGCAAGATCCTAATCATGAAATTACCGCCGTTCGATATGTTGAGGTGGGAACTTGATGGAAAATAATCAACATTGAATGTGAACCTAGTTGCGAGACTTGCGAGATTCACATTGCGAATAACGGCAGTAGTTTAATGAACACTGAACATATATACCTAATATACGTACGGGTTCGATATGAATTACGCAATTTCTAATTTCCGGGTGATCAGCGGTGGCAACACGAGAGGTGTAAAGACCGCGAAAATCTACGCCGCATCAGATTCCTCATGCCATATATCGAGTTTTCTACTCTCATAAAAAAGAAAAGACACAAATTATATCTAAAATTCTACGTAAAAATACCAAAGGTATATTTTCAGTAAGTTTTCATCCAGACTTAATCGAAAGAGGATTTCTGATATTAAAAAAGTTCTCGAAAGTGCATATACGATTCTTTGATATAACTTTTTTACGATTTGGATAATGGATTGCTAGATTTTCAATAAAACTTTGGAGTAGTGAATACCGGGTGGACTTACGTCTCTGAAGTCACTTTTTATCAAGTTTTAACTCTCCTTTATATCTTTTAATCAAGTATATATTTGAAGAGAGTTTAGTAAATTGACTCGATTCTAAAGGGAGTTAACACAGTTTCTTTTTTATTTCGAACTAATATTTACTTTAATGAGGACAAGTTTGTGAAGCAAAATTAATTAAGCTGGAATTTAAACTTTCAATTGGTTAATTATAAATATTATTTATCATTAAATATAAGGACTATTTTCCATATACAAATTCTTCTTGTTATATTAATATAAAAGTGTATTTGTTTTGAGAATGCAAGCCAAGAGAAACCAAGTTCGTAGACAGTCTCTCACTTGAGCTGCCATCTCGTGAATTTTTTGCTTCACGGCACTCCACTTCCATTTTCATCAATTTCATTGCCCTTAGTCTCGGAGAATTAATGTATATGTAGCTTAATTTTTCTGAGCGACTCGGTGCACAGATATGCCCGACAACATTCAAGAAAAACCGAGAAAGGAAACTTAAGTCAATCCCACCCTTGTCAAAATATACTTCACTTATTACAATCCACATCCAACGTATTTTTACATCTTTTTATGAAATTCAATTTAAAAAGTTAAAATACAATAATAAATATTAATAAAACGTAACTAAAAATGAAATTCGAGAACGTGACCAATAAAAATTATTAAAAAACTCCCATTATCTAACTGCTGCATGGGTCAAGTTATTTTCCATATAAACTTCACTGAGCCATTGCATTGAAACACTATATAATAGCTCCGTTTCAATGAAACACAAAACGAGCGTATGCATTTTTTTCTGGCTAGAGGAAAAAGTAGTAGGAGGTTTACTTTTTGCAATCGTCGATTCGATTAATAGAGCGTGGAGTCGAATGTGACTCTCGCGACCAAATGGCAAATCGATTTAAATTATAGAAGTGTCCTGGGTTTCATTGTACATACCACCTTTGTACTCATAAATGTAGAAATGAAATTCGAAAAAGGGAAAATTATGCGAAAAATGTTGGAGGATAAAAAAATAAATGTATACATAATTATAAATATTTTAGTAGAATTTTTCACTAAATTATAATAAATTTCACATAAATAAACGCCTAGATAAGTTTAACTAAAATTATGTTTAAATATGCCCTTACTATATTTTCTGGTTTCTTTAATCAGAAAAAATAGTAAGGGTATATTTAACCATAATTCTAGTTAACTTAAGGGCATGTATTACTTACCCGATCCCTACCTTACCGACATTTTTTTCTCTGTAACGCTACGTCTGCATTTATTGAGATACCACATTGAAAATTTCTATATTTGAAACTAAAGCCTTAAGGTACGTTTGTCTGGTCCTAAATATTGACATTAAAAAAAAAAATTTTTTTCAAAAAAGTTTTTTTTATTTTTACAAAAATTTAGGACCAGACAAACATACATTAGCATATTTTCTTTAATTTTATAAATTTTCAATTTGATATCTTTATAAATGTAGACGTAGCGTTACAGAGAAAAAAATGTCGGTAAGGTAGGGATCGGGTAACTAATACATGCCCTTAATTAAATAAAAATTGTGCCTCACACCCACTCTTCGGGAATCTATTTTTATGATTAAATTAGATTGGCTACAACCGACTTTTCAATGATTCAGATTTAGAGGGAATCATCATCAGGAAAAGATCATGATCTCTATAAATCTTAATTATTGAAAAGTCAGATATGCAGGAATTGGAGACCATATAGCTGATATATTTCACTTTTTCCATTTATGCCGCAGTATAAAAAGATTTAGAATTTTCAAGAAAAGGTACCTTCGGCTTTTAGCAAAATGCAATCTATTCTAAAAAGATGATTGAGTCGAAGTCGAAATATCGTAACGCCTATTCCGCACTCCTAATTCGTCGTGCAAGTATCGATAGTGATTTTCGACAATCGATACTTGCCGAATCGTAAATTATAAACGTGAATTTAATTTGAAATTTTGAATTTACTTTCGTTAATAATCCTTTTGTCACGAGTCTTGAAATACATTGGAAATCTAGGAATTTTAAGGAAATTTTATGGAATTTTTAAAGATTTTATGGGAGATAATGGGATTTTAAATGTTATCATACAATTTTAAAGAATTTCAAGAAGTTGTTGGAATTTTTTTAGAATTTTTGACGACTTTGATCAGATTTTAATCAGACTTCAAGGTACTTTTATGACTTTTAAAATATGTATTTCTGGGATTTAAATAAGGAATTTAAAACTTTATAGGGAGTTTTATTGAGGAATTTCAAAAGCTTTTTATGATTTTTAAAAGATTTCGAAGGTTTTCGTGAAATTTTAAGGGTTTTCAAGAAATTTTTCGTATTTCTAAAAGATGTTGTGGAATTTTTATTGGTTTGATGGAGTTTTATGAGATTTCTAATAATTTACATAAAAGTATTTCGAGAGATTTTTCTGATTTTTAAAACATTTTATGGAATTTTAAACGCTTTCATGGAATTTGATAAAATTTCTAATGATTTTAAGGAATTCTAAATGTGAAGGAATTTCAAGAGGTTTCTATGCATTTTTAGAGATTTTCACTAATTTGAACACGAATTTCAAGAGATTTTTAGGATAATAAAAAAGATTTTGTAAAATTTTATGGGATTTTAAGATATTTCGTGAAATTTTATGGAATTTTAAAAGCTTTGTAAGAGTTTTATGATGTTTTAATGAATTTGAAATATTATCATGAAATTTTTAGGGATTTTATGAGATTTCTAATAATTTTAATTGATGATTTCAAGAGATTTCTCTGGTATTTAAATGAATCTGTGGGAATTTTAAAGGATTTCATGACATTTGATAAGATTTCTCAATATTTTTACGGGATATGAAAGATATAAAGAAATTTTAAATGTTACCGCAAATTTCAAGAATTTTAAGAGATTTTAAAGTTTGTCATGGAATTTCTAAAGGTTTCTAGGAATTTTTAGACATTTTCATGAATTTTAAGCAATTTCGCAGGTTTTCAAAGGTTTCTTGCAATTTTTAGAGATTTTTACAAAGTTTATAATAGATTTTAAGAGATTAGAGAAATATAATATAATAAATTATGGAATATTGAAAGAGAAGGGAAATGCGCGCGCGAAGCGCGCGTTCGTTCTTGTATCAATGTATTCATAGAAGAACCAAATTATAGAGATAGATCGAAATCTAGGAATTTTAAGGAAATTTTATGGAATTTTTAAAGATTTTATGGGAGATAATGTGATTTTAAATGTTATCATACAATTTTAAAGAATTTCAAGAAGTTCTTGGGAATTTTTAGAATTTTTGACGATTTTAATCAGACTTCAAGGTACTTTTATGACTTTTAAAATATGTATTTCTGGGATTTAAATAAGGAATTTAAAACTTTATAGGGAGTTTTATTGAGGAATTTCAAAAGCTTTTTATGATTTTTAAAAGATTTCGAAGGTTTTCGTGAAATTTTAAGGGTTTTCAAGAAATTTTTCGATTTCTAAAAGATGTTGTGGAATTTTTATTGGTTTGATGGAGTTTTATGAGATTTCTAATAATTTACATAAAAGTATTTCGAGAGATTTTTCTGATTTTTAAAACATTTTATGAAATTTTAAACGCTTTCATGGAATTTGATAAAATTTCTAATAATTTTAAGGGCATGTGATACTTTACTATAAGAGCAAATTAGTTATACCAATTATACATTCATAATAATAAATATGTTTAGTAAATAAGAGTCAATAAACCTTCGCCTCATATAGATGAAGGTTTATTGACTCTTTTTAGCTAAAAATATTTATTATTATGAATGTATAATTGGTATAACTAATTTGCTTTTATGGTAAAGTATTACATGCCCTTAAGT
>UCOH01012371.1:0-41304 GCA_900474275.1 Synergus japonicus | reverse complement strand
ATTGTTTATTATTTTTATTTATCTATTATTATTAAATAAATCTATTCGAGTGATGGTGTAATCATTTTTTCATACAGTCGATCAAAACATGGAAAAATTCCAATCTTGTTGGAAGAATTTCCCCGTATACATTGGAGATATTTCCAAAATTTTCGGAGATTCTGTAAATCTCCCATCCATTTGGATAAATTTCCTTACTTTTAAGAAAATTTTCCTATATTCATGGAACTATAACATTTTTGTTCGAAAAAATTCCTACATTTTCGGAAATTTAGTCAATTTCCTAACCTTTTGGATGAATTTCCTAATTTGTCGGAAAATTTGCCAATATTCATTGAAAAATTCTAATGTTGTTGGAAAAATTTCCCCACAAACATTGGAAAATTTTCATAATTTTTCGGAAATGTGATAATTTTCCTAAAATTGTGGATATATTTCCGAATTTTTCGGAAATTATCCAGTATTTATAGAAAATTTGCCGATATTCATGGAAAAATTACCAATTTTCTTAGGAAAAAAATTTTTCCTATGAATTTCGGAAATATTTCCTACTATTTCATAGGAAGAATTTCATTTCCCACTAGTTTCGGAAATATTTCCTACGATTTAGTAGGAAAATTATCCGAAATTTTTTACAGTGTGCGTTATTATTTTGTTTTCCTTGTTGCAATTTCGAGTCATTTAGAAGCCAATCAGGTTTGCAACCACAATGTATGCGAAATTTTCAAAATATTTCGTGACACCACTTTTTAAAGACAGGATGGAACTCGATTTGAATTTTTTAATGCAATAACTTGAATTCTTTTCAAGTCGGCTTAAAATCACTAAATCACAATCAGTCTTTATAAAACTCTTGTAAATTCAATTTTGTTTAATCCTTCCATTCGATCCAGCTAAAAATTGACCTATTTTCTCTTTAAATGTCTTAATTCTTTCCATTTATCTTCAAATCTCTAAGATCGCATATTCTCATCACATCAGATAATCTCGTAAGAACAAAAGAAAGGATGTGAAGTGAAGCTAGTTCTCAAAGCCTCTCGCTCGTGCCACCATTAAGCTCAAAGCAGGCCAACAACCTCACATAGACATTAGACCCATTCTATTTCTTCTGATAAAAATCATAATACCTCTTTACTTATTAACAAATCGCATAAAGGGTCATTGCTGGTACAAGATTTAAGAGTCGGCACGCGACAAGCATTCAGGCTATTTTTCCTTGTCATCCAAGGTCATAATAAGACTATAATGACGTAGGTATATTACAGACAGTTAGGATTTGTTGCACGCGTCACGAGATTTCCTTGGATCCTCTTCTTGCGTTGATCTTCGATGGTCAACAATTCCGAAGGTGATTTTTCAAGGGTTGGGTAACACGTTAATGAGCCTGAAACAAAAGAATCTTCTCCAAGTCCAGCCCACGAAGTTCCCTGTGGAGTCATGACTCTCCAGGGGGTGGGTGGCGCCATGAGCTGTCATCACATGTCAAATATTTGGCAGGCTTTGCTATGATATTCAGGTAGATTTCAGATTTTGGATGGTAGATGTTAAATGTTAGATGTTAGATGTTAGATTGTAGATTCCAGATTTTGGACTTTAAAACTTGGGTCTATTTCACCTAGAAACAAACTACCCTTTCATACTCAAAACACCAACCTTGATTTTACGAGCTGATAATACTAATGCTCTTATCCCTTTAATATTTTGTGTCCACGGTGTGTCACAAGAAAAATTCATTCTCGGGTTTATGCAGCAAGATCTCTATCTGAGTTTGAAGGTAAATGATGGTATTGTTTGCGAAATACCTGAGGAAGAAAAGCTAGAAAGCAAGTACAGTTAGAAAGCAAGCTGTAAAGTGCGAAGCTGTAGAGTGTAAAAAAGTACATAGATTTGAGGTGCTAAATAAATTGTTAAATTATGGGGCTATAATAGCGAGTTGTATTTTATTTTAAAGACTGACATCTAGCAGTTTAGATTTCAGGTTGTAAAGGGTATTATTTAGATAGGACCTTTGCTAAGTGGATATAGCAGCATTTAAAATAGAATATTGCTGATATTCTATCCATTTAGCGCTCTGTCAAAGTTAAACCGATTTTGTAATCGAGGATCTTCCAAATTTGGGCGCTTTTAAAATTGGCTTAGGTTGGTTGTCAATAATTTGAGGAAACGATGGCTTATCTTGAGGGACACCTTCGAATAATGATCCTCAGCGACTGGCAGATGTGAACAATTATTTTCTACAGTAGATCATATTTTTGTGCCAGTTTTCCTTTTTACAGCCCTAGAAGATTTAAATTTAAAATCGCGCTTGAACGAAGACAAATATCGTAAAATTCATGTTAAAAATCTCTTTTATATCAAATTTTATATAACAATCTGATAAATACACAAGCTTAAAATTTGAAATAAAATACAAGTATTTTTTTCGTGAGTAAGGTCAGGTACTGAAGGCATAAACCATTAGGTTTTATTCGCTTCCTTCCATTTGGTCGCAGCGAGTTAAACGTCCCTCCAAGTGGAGTCTGACCACTTTCAGAATGGTTTAAACCTGTAGTGGAAGTAAGTCTACCTTGAAATCCACGAAAATTGCGTTTCGAGCGCGGTACCGTGCGTAAGAGTTGGTAAGAGCTGTGTATCGCGCATGCGCAATTTAACAATCTGGTTAAGACATCTACGAGGAGTTTGGTATGTATCGACCTTCCCGATCGTACGGAATACCGTGAAGGTATTGGACAATAGTTTTTCGTAGGGCTGGTATGCGCCAGACCACACACGCCGGCGCCATACCCACACCGAAAGGAACGGGTGAACATACGAGCCATGTAAACGTATTTCAAACACCAGTCTACGTGGAAACGATAAATAAACTATAACTAACCGCCCTCGGTCTAGTGACAGGTGAATGGTGAATCCTCTTGTTAGCCTCGAAGATCTCCGCTCCACAGAAGCAGCGGGCGAATCCGTTTACGAGAATATACCTCACTGATCAAATGTTCTACCAGTTTTAACAGTTCTACCAATAATTGCATTCATTTCGGAGAGCTTAAAGTATTTTGGCATTCATCTAGATTCAGATTTGAGGGTTTTAAAATTGGAACCGTTTAGAAGGACGAACGATGGATTGTTAAAGATGTTGGATTTCCAAGGACATATATCCTTGAAACGTTCCTAAGACGTCCAATGCCAGTCCAATTAACTTTTAAAAGACGTCTTGTGTCGTAAAGATGACCTAAAGACGTTTTAAAGGTCATAGAACGTTCTTGGCTCATTTTTCGTACTGATATTACTTAGATGTTTTAAGAGCATGGAATGTCCAAATGACATATGGTTCAGAAGTCATCATGGTAGAAAAACAGCCACAGCAGTTTTTTAAAAATAATTTTACTATTTACCTTTGAAATAAATTATTTTAAATAAAAATTACAATGAGAAAGAAAAATCTTGATAGGTTCAAAATGTAGAATTGAATTGATAAATATGTTTTAATTTATCATTCCTGTAAGAAGAGTTGTCTCTCCTGTGATAATTAATGAACAGCAGATAAGAGACGACTTTTTCATGAAGTAATGAAAAAATTGGTAAATTGTGATAAATTAAAATATAAGTCAGTGTAAAATATAAGGCAATGCTAGAACTGTTTAAACTGTTTTGCAAATTTTGAATCTTTTTCCCCGTTCCGAGGAAGAATAGTTCAAGGAATTGCAAGGGGTCTTTCTTGGCTGGTCGCGATCTTGAGATGACAAGAAATTTTTTTGCCGAAAGCCGATCCATCTCGTATCGACCGGTTCATCGGCGTTAGCGAGTCCGTCAGGTTCAGCATTTTGTACATTGACAAGTGTTGGTCTCTCATCCACAAACTACCAAGTGGCCTTGGATTCCGGAACTTGTTGGCTAATTAGAAATCCAGTATTAACAACTCATTTGTACCATCTGAGAAAACAGTCCGATATTAATATCTAATTATCTTTAGTCATTGTTGACGAATAACTATTGTCTATTTGTATCCGATGTGACTGAAAAGCGAGAAATCTTCATTTTCTCTCACAAGACTAAAAAGAAGTTAAAATTGGCACCTCATTGTTTTGGAAATTTTGTGAAATGTTTAGAATCGCTTGAAAGCGTAATTTATACTCTCTTTTTATCCAGTAGGTATATATACCTACTTGTTACCAACTACATGGGAAAATGAGCAAGGATATTATCGAATCTCACCCGGCGCTACTTTAACGTTCCAACAACGAGTTAATTAGTAGCCATAGTTATCTCGAAACACGTTTCAGTGGCCTGTCTGGTCATCAGGACATTCGAAGACTGTTGGGACCGGTACCGGTATTCTTCGAATGTCTCCACTTCTTTTTTACGAGGTACTTTGGGCAACCGATTAAGCAAAGCGTACCAGTGGTAACAGCGTGAAATCTACAAAACGGTGTTAATTAGAAGCGATGGATAGATCGAGGGTCTAGGCAAGATCTATCCCAGCTCATCTCATCAATACGGATCAATTTCATTAGTTTCATCACTCAGTAAAAACAATGTTCTAAAAATAAGTATGACTTGATTTCATTTTTAAATTCAGTTATTAGTCGTTTAAACTAATAAAGTATCTTACATTTGTCATTGTTTATTTGTTTTCCTAAAACGAAGAGTGAACTTCATTTGGGGCTGAATTAAGAATTTAATTCGAATAGAATGATTAAATTTCAGTCAGAATTTTGTCGATTCAATAATATCAATTCTAACGAGTTCACAGAAAAAACAAGTTTAATCTTAAGTCAGTTTTTAGTCTTGTTTTAAGACTAAGAAATCTAAAAACAAGCTTAAACTAAAAGTCAGTCTAAAAACTGATTTAAGCTGTAAACACTTTCAGTCCTTGTTTTTTCTGTGTTCCATTGAATACTAGCAATTTAAATTGAAAGTAGATTGATTGTTGGTCTTAAAATAAGCCTCCTGTTTTGATGAAATCGTTGAAACTACAGTTTCATCAATTTCATCAATTTTAGTCATCCCCTTCCCTAGAGATAGTTAATGGTGGAAATTCTGGGTCCCGTGGCTTCCCTCGCGTTGGTACGATAGGTGGTCCAATAATAAGACAATAAGTTAGGCGCACTCGGATGAGACCATGGTATCAGTGTGGGATCGAAATGCAGCACGAACGTATAAGAGAGCGGAGCTGGAGTTGGACCGAAGCAAGTGGTATGCCCCAAGTGGCGCCAGAGCTCGTCCTTCTCCTTCTTGGTGTCTCCCTTTTGCCTTCTTTCTTGCTCCTGTCTGACTTCTGCTTCTTGCCCTGACTCCCTCTTCGTTACTCCTTCTCGTTACGTGGCGCGATCTCTTGATCATCATGCGTCCTCTTCTCTCCTTCAGCATCTCCTCCTCTGATCCAACATCTTCTTTCCTTCTCAATGCGGATCCTTTTATTTCTTCGAGCGTCCTTTTCTCTCATTCTTCTTATCCTTTTCTCTCCTTTATCACCTTCTCTCTTTCTCTTTTCTTTTACCTTTTTCGTTATATTTCTCATCCTTCTCTTTCCCTCGCACGAGCTCACGATCCAATTCTCCCGCCGTCTCATGGGAGTCTTTTCGACCATGGTAACAGAAATTAATAATCTTAAAAGGAATATAGAAGTAGTCCAACACATTAGGCTCTTAATTTAAAAAAATTATCGAGACTTCACCTAAGTTTAATTGAATTTATTTAAACTACTTAAAATGTTATTCTTTATTGGTCTAATTGATATCTAAGAAATAACGATTGATAGAATTGATGAATGGCAAAAAATTGAATTATATCAAAGCAAATTGAATCTTAGGAGATAAAATTGAAATGTGGTTTAAGTTCTGAACGTTCAAATGAACGAATTTTTTTATTGATTTTATTTTAAACTATAAACAGTGTTCAAACATTAATTTATTTGCATTAACAATAATTTTTTATGGAAGAATTTGGAAGACACTTATAATGTCTATGGTTATTTTTAGTTGAAATACAACATTTCTGGATAAAATAGAATTGGGAAAAAATATTTCGTACATAAATTGAACTATAACCATTCTTGCAATTAAATATGTCAATCTGATATCAATTCGAGTACAATTATAGTATATAGCAATTATAATTGAATGATAGTATTTCAAGTTGAATTATGACAGGGGAAGAGGAAATTCCATTTTAAAAAAATCAAATCGTATTCTAGCAATTGAAATTCCACGAGTACTCAGCGTATTTTCCCCCGAGTTACTAATTAAGAATGTGGGGAGAAGAGAGTCGCGATGCGGACAAGGATCGACCGATCGGAACCTCGTGGAGCCAGTGATAAAAGTTCGAACTCGGCGTCAGCTTTTATCGTACATCTCTATTCGAATGAAATAGGTACGAAAAATGACTGCTGTCGATAACGGAAAATCTGCTGGGATGGAATGTTTCGGGGTCTCAAGTAAGTTATTGAACTTTGGGATTCCACGATGACTGACTCGTGGGACTTGTGAAACTCGTGGTAAAATATATCTACTCTGGGCATGAAGACTAATTAAATTTACATACTAATTTGTCTGCGTCAGTGAAAGAAATCCAAATAACTCACAAAATTCTTTGAAATAAGTTTTCAATTGTCTTAGAAACCGAATTAATATGCCAATGAGATTTCAGTTGTCAAAATATATTTAGCAGTTTTAATACTGGATTTAAAAAAAATATATTTCTGAGCAAATTAAAATTTAACTATAATTTACAGAAGCGGAAAACCGGGAAAACCCAGGAAATTTTATTTGACCGGGGGAAAACCTGGGAATTTCATTTAGAACCGGGAATTTTTTGTATTTTATCGAAAAATCGACTTTTCTCTACTTTAAAACAAAAATCGAGACAATAATTCATGCCGTTTTGATGAAATTATTAATTTTGTAATTATAAACTTTAAAAAAATTGAAGCCGACTATTGTAGATGTAATGTATAAATATTAAACAATTTTTTATGTTTTGCTGTCTCGGGATGTTGACGGAGAGATAAATAGTATAGGTAGCAAAGGGAAGGAGTTACAGGGAAAGAAAAAGGAAAGGGCGATCAGGCGAGCATTATGCGATGAGACATTTCGGGCATTTTTACGAAAGGGACGCGCAGGAACGCGTGTTCTATTAGCTAAGACAAAAGAGCGGCGCCTAGACGGGACTCGAACAGGCCTAAAACTGTCCGACAGCGTTTATTTATGTGCCAAACTGCGGAAAAAGATGTAAAGTCCTCGGGCCTCTTGCATTCCTGAAACCAGTCGAGCATATTCGGCGCTCTCGAATCATGTTATCGTCCAACTTCAAACTTCCAATGATGTTTGCAAAAAAGGTCCTAGCAGTCAAAAATTACGACTTTTACAAAGTACTAGAAATATTACATAACTTAAAACCAAATTCAATGTAATTTGAATAATAATAATTAAAATCCCTTGAACCACTTTTGAAATTGCTTCTAATTCAGAAATATAACATTTATATATAGCATTTATCTTCTTTTTAAATATTATATAATTTCTTATATTTTATATAATCTCTAATCTCTTAAAATCTATGTTAAACTTCGTGAAAATCTTTAAAAATTCCTAGAAACCTTTGACAACTTGTGAAATCGCATAAAATTCGTGAAAATCTGTAAACATTTCTAGTAAACTGTGGAAATGTTTCAACTCTCTAAATCTCTTAAAATCATTAAAGATTTTATCAAATTCCATGAAATCCTTAAAAATATTACGAAATCATTTAAATATCAGAAAAATCTCTCGAAATCACCTACAATTATTAGAAATCTCATACAATTCCTTAAAATTTTAGGATAATATTTCAAATTTCTTAAAATTTCATAAAACTGTTACAAAGCTTTTAAAATCCCTTAAAATTCGACGAAATATCCCAAAATCCCATAAAATCTTACAAAATCGTTTTAATATTCTAAAAATCTCTTGAATTTCTTAAAAGTTACTTACAAATCATTAAAAATGCACATAAAAACCTTCAAAATCATTAATCTCTTGAAATCCATGTTAAAATTAGTGAAAATCTCTAAAAATTTCTAGCAACCTCTAGAAATGTTTCAACTCTTAAAATCATTAAAGATTTCATCAAATTCCATGAAATCCTTAAAAATATTTTTAAATCTTTTATAAATTAGATATATTTTTTGAAAACCCTTAAAATTTGACGAAAACCTTCGAAATCTTTGTAAATTCTACAAAATCTTTTTAAAATCCTAAAAAGCTTGTGAAATTCCTGAATAAAATTCCCTGTACAGTTTTAAATTCCTTATTTAAATCCCAGAAAATACATATTTTAAAAGTCATAAAAGTACCTTCAAGTCCGATTGAAATCTGATCAAAGTCATGAAAAATTCACAGAAACTTCTTGAATTTCTTTAAAATTCTACCATAACATTTAAAATACCATTATCTCCCATGAAATCTTTAAAAATTCCATAAAATTCCCTTAAAATTCCTAGATTTTCAATGTACCTATTTTGAGTTTAGACTCGTGACAAAATGATTATTAACGAAACCAAATTCAATTCACGCGGAATTTACGATGCGGCAAATATCGATTGTCGAAAATCACTATCGATACTTACACGACGAATCAGGAGTGTGGAATAGGCGTTACGATATTTCGACTTGGACTCAATCATCTTTTTAGAATAGATCCTATAAATTCTATTGCAATTTGATTTAAAATCCCATTAAATCTTTCCTAAAAGGAAAATACACTCTGTTAAAAGGACTCGTTTTGCTAAAGCTGCAATATGAACCCAATTTAGAAAGACTTTCTTGCCAGCGATTAATAAAAAAATGACGAGTGATGTAAAGTGCAACCTGTTACTCTAAGATAATCAATTCATGATTGAATTCCGACAATGCCGAAGATCAAATAATGTCTCAAGGAATATATTGAGTGCAGTTCGTGAAACATTATTTAGTTGGGAATATTCCGGCTCGAAGGACTCGTCGTCATCCGAAGGACAGCGGAGACATGAAGGAGCGGAGAATTCAATGTGAAAAAAATGTTGCTACCCATCTCGCTGATCGTATAAATAAAATCGGCTGGTACGAACGAAGCGTGACGTTAATACGTGATTTCGATCGTTCCCGTGCGCCTCTTTGTGCGTGTGCGCGATAACCATACAACCCATGTGACTCCGGTATGCGTAGATGGATGCGATATGTAATTAATGACAATGTTGACCTGGAACGGTTTCTCGGACTGATCTCGACACCAAAATGACATCTCAAACCCAGGATCGTCAATCTCCTTCTCAGGGACGAAACAACGAAACACCAGACATGCATTCTCAGTTTAAATCGAAATTTTATCTTCCTAGTTCTGTGTCACCTTAAACACCCTTCAAAAAATCTTTATCTCTTCTCCTCGTTTTCATTCTTTCAATTTATTCGAGGACTATTTGATTCAATTGTTCATTTCATTGTCAGTGATTTTGTTTAATGGAAATTCTGTTCAAATTTTTGAAAATACTCTATAACTTCGTGAGTTTTTGTCAAATATGGCTGGCTAAGGAACTTAATCTTCATGTTTGTATATTGAGAAAGTGTGCCAAAGTTGAATCCGATAGGACAATTATTTCAGAAGTTATATCTGCGACTAAAAGTGGTGAACTTTTCTGAATTAAAAGGGATTCGGTTTACTGAAATATATTGAGTTATATAGAACGCTATTCTGTCTCGTTTTCCGGGTTGATAGATCGACACGTTTGAGATCCTGCAGATGGCTAACATATAAGAGGTTGGACCAACGATCCAGGGACCGTATAGCTGATTAATTCATCAACCAGAGCAGATAAGCTTCTCGAAACTGGCCCCTTCGCGCGATACCGTCACCATGGGAATGCCATGCGATACTGGAATACATTGCAAAAAACAAACAAATGTACGCGACCGTAATTTCAGCACGTCCAACAACCAAGGAGGCTTTTCCTCTCACACAGTGAGAGAAAAGATTAAGTTATAAAAAGTTGCTTCGAGACAAGTCTACAAGTCTACAAGTCTTAAAGTCCTTCCGCGATAAATTTCTTATTTGTTTAATATCTCAATTTTTTGATTGTATTAAATATGACAATTACGGATATAAAAGTCCCAAGTTTGATCTTTCATAAATAAGCATATTGGAATCTTAAAAATATCACAAATTAATATTAGAAGCGTTCAAAGTGGAATAATTGGAAGAGTCATGTACGAGACGAATGGTTCAAACCGGCTCGAATTTGCTGCATCTGATAAAGAAAACTAATTTTAAAAAACGCCAATTCCATTTATTTCAAAATTGCGCAGTGCCTCACATTTAATGAAATCTTTCCGGATACCAATACAATCTATCTCGCAAGTTATGAACTTTTGCTAGTAACGTTAATATTTCCGAAACAAGCATAAAAATCATATCGAGCATAATAGAGTCCCGTTTCCGGTTGTATTTTCCCGACGACTCAACAGGCAATAACTGTGGTTAAAAATTTTACATCGTAATCGTTGTCCCCTATCTTGGAGAGTCGAGTTTATAACGTAAAATTAATAGAGCTTGTCTTGTCGCTCGTATCGGCACCGCGGCCTTTTAGTAATTTATCATGGGATTACGGTGCAAATATAGCGCGCCGCTCTACGAGGACGATCTCACCCCATGGACCCGATCCGCATAGGCGCGGGAATCACTTCCTGTGTCAATAAACACAGCTCTTACCGTTGATTCACCCTAATCCAACTGGGGTTGAGATCAACGAACCGTCATCGAGCAGCTAAGTCGCGTGTGGCTTCGATTTGTACCACGTTTCATAGTCGACCATGCGAAATTTCTACTGCCAGTGATGCTTTTTGCACAATGAGAATTTAGTTTTAAATCAATTTTAACGAGAAACAAAATATTATTATTATATTCCGAAATCAGATTTTACTACCTTTTACAGCTCTACTCTCTCCCACTTAGGGAGAAACTTAGAAATATTTGGACAAACCGCAACTGAAATATATTTGATATATATTATAATATTACTCTATAATATCTAGATATTATAGAGTAATATATCGACTTTTTAGAGATATTATGTTTTAATAACAGAAGATATTAATGTTCTAATAAATTAAGATATTAAACATTTGCGCACGCACGCACTGCGCGTGCAATCACGACACTTTTTGTTTTATACTTTCGATCACTTTGGATGAAAACTATTGATTGAAGCTTCGAGTTTCGACGGATTCGATCATTGTTCGCATTTAGTGTGTTTTTAACTGTGAATTTTTATTTAACATATATATCCTGATCTTCGCATCATTCTGTGAACATTTTTTTGCTTACGAAGTAGTTCAAACTAAAAGAAATCAGTTTTTTAAGCAAATAGATTTGCTCTTAATCTGAATTAGTCATTTTAAATGATCTATCGATGTTATGTCGGCCAAAATAAATGTTTAATATATAATATTATATATTTATATATAATTTTATAATATCTGAGATTTTTGAATGTATCATCAAGGATATTAAACCTTAATATCCAAGATATTACAGGTTTTTAAATTTCTCCTCCTAATTTTAATATCTTAGATATTTAAACTTAATATTTCGGATATTAATAGTTAATATCTATTTCTCTCCGTGTACCCCTTTCCAGGCAGGAGAAGGGGTGAAAAAATATTTTGAAATTTCAGAATGAAGCGTTTGGTGTCTAATGCTCAGAGTGAGATTTTGCAAATCATTGAATGATATAAAAAGTATCTTTTTATGGGGAAGCAAATTACTCGACGCCAATGGGTGACACCCGGGATGCATTGCCGGTCGTGTGCCAGCAGCACGCGTACCACTTTCGCATTATCTATTATTCCTCGTAGCATTACAATGACAATGACCGCAATAACGATCGACGAGATTGGGAGAGTGAGAGAGAAGGGGATAAACTAGATACATGTAGTGAATATGTACACATGAGCTGTCGGCCGACAGCTCGGAAAATTGCTAACAAATAATCCTACAAAGGACAGCGATATGGGGTGAATTGAGACGACCCCCGTGACGAATAGAGTTGGCGTAAATCAACGTCTAAAAAGCCAGGTCATCATCATAGTTTCTCCCAGAAATTTTTGAAATCCCTTTTTTTGGGAATCTCTCCAAACTTCACCTTTCACCTTTTGAAACTTTTCAGAGTCTATCTGGTTCTATCTCAAGAAATCTGTGAAATCAATTTAGATGTGACATAATTAATAAAGTGTATAAGATATTCTATTGGCAAGATCAAAATATTCAGCCAGTCCCATCAAATCATAAAATATATAATGGATCTTCGGGACCCTCCTTTTTATCCAATTGATTTAGATCGCCTTGGAATGCGATGCCGGTGATCAAGTGTTGAAACCATAATCTTCGATACTCCCAATGCCCCGAGTCATTACATTCCATACAGTCCATGCCGAAACAATCCTCCCAATATGTATTTGAAAACTAAACTTTTACGTCATTACTCCTTGATTGATACTATTATTGCACAATATTTTCTCTAGTATTATACTTTCGAATCTAGTATGAACTGAGATCGTGAATAAAAACCTTTTCATTTAATTTCCTTCTGTTCTGCAATCTGCACTGCGTTACCACCTAACTCACACAGAATAAATAACGCATAATGAAAGAAATCATGATCTACTTCCTGTTCACGCAGAAAATGAATAGTAGGTGTTCTCTACCGTTCAAGGTACGTACTTATTATTGACGAGTTTAATTACTTACGAGGCGCGCGGTTTAGGAGTGAATGTCTACCTGTTATAATGGCTACAAATTACGGGTTTAAGAAACTAATTTATACTAATTATCCTGCACAGAGGGAAGAGTAACCGCGAATCTCGAGACAAGAAGAGGAAGAGCTTGGAATTCCTTTCATTCATCGCCACTTTATTCTTACCGTGTGTAACTCTTATTGCCATATTTCCTGTCTGTCTCGAGCCTCTTTTTCGCGAAAGTCATAAACGATCTTCATATTATAATGACGCTTCCGGATTTCGAATTCTTTGCATTCGTTTGCGGTGCACTTTCATGCTCACTGGCTTCTGGCAATCCGAGAACTTGAGGTACTGTTCAGAATCGTTCATTAGTAAATAATTAACACCTAGGGCTTTCTCTTACACTGATTATATGTAGCTTGCAAGATTTATTTTATTGTTGTATTAACAGCATACTCTGTCGTCATTATTTACCGACTATATATATATATCACGTATCTTTTCTCCAGATTCTTAATTCTACTCTCTTAATCTGAATCAGCAATAAGTATACCACTAATTCCAATCAGCGAATATGCGCTTATGAATCAGCGAAATTTCGCTGATAGAGGGTGTGACCATCACTGGTTTATCAGCGAAATTTCGCTGATTGGAATTAGTGGTATACTTATCGCTGATTCAGATTAAGAGAGTAATCTAAAGAAGATATCTCGATGAAATTTTGTAAAACGACAGAAAATATATTAGCTCACGTCGATCTCCGCCCTTTTATTATTGATTTTCTACGGAAAATAAGTATGATTGAAAAGTTCTGAACGTTCAAATGAACGAATTTTTGTATTGATTGTATTTGTAACTATTAAAAGTTTTTAAATATTGATTTATTTACATTCAAAATAATAAAGAATTAAATAACTTGTAAATCTGATTGTTATTTGTAGTTGGCACAATATTTCTGGATAAAATATAATTTGAAAAATATATTTCGTTCATTTGAACGTTGGAAACTCTATTCACATAAATAAGTTTTTACCAGTTTTTCATGCCCACTTTACATCAAATGTAATGTATTATTTTCATAATAAAAGTAAAAGTTTCTCTCTAAATCTGAATTAGTGAAAAGTGAGCCACTAATTTACTTTAGTGAAAATTTTTACTAATTATTAGTTGTATTTCACTATTTCAATTCGCAGTTTTCAACTTTTCACTAAAGTTTTGGTTAAAAATAACTAAAAATTAGTAGAATTTTTCACTAAAGTAAATTACTGACTCACTTTTCACTAATTTCGATTTAGAGAATTTAAAGATTTATTTGCATTTTTTATAGGAGTTGATCAAGATTGTTTATCGGATTTAGAAAACTCTAAATTTGAATCAGTGAAAATTTCACTGATTTAATAAGTGATTAAGTATTTCACTGATGAATCAGTGATTTGAGACTTTTCACTGATCAATTCAGTAATTAGTCACTGATTATCAGGAAGTTCTTACTAATTTAATTAGTGAACCGCGATATAACCTTTACAAATTTCAATAAAGTATACCTATTATTTTTGGAAATCAAGTTCCAATTTCAATCTGTAATTTCAGTAATTGTGGAAATTTTGAATTCATAAAAGGTGTACAAGTGCTGCCGACTATCGATTCACATTATTCCATCTATTAACTTTTCACTGATTATCAGTGACCGGATTCTAGCTGTTTGAATCAGTGAGATTTCACTGTCAATCATTGAGTTTTCACTGATTCAGATTTAGAGAGTTCTGATCACCATTTTTGAAAATATTTCAACAGATAATTTTCTCAATTTTTAAAAATTTTCAGAATTTGTTAAAAATTAAATTAAATTAAATCAAATTTCAACACAAAATCTGGTTTTTCCAGAATTTCATGAGCATCCACTCTTGGACTATGAAAAACCATGATTTTTGCGCATCCAAATCTTCTAAACTTGAGTGTTTTCTTAAATCAAAATCATTGTAGCAGATTCTATATCACTGCCAGCTCGCCAAACAATATAGTGTCATAAAGTCAATATTATATATTGTATATATCGCAGGTAGAAGATGATTAAACTCTCAACTCTAGAAACAACAGTGGATTTAGTCTGGAATGGATGTCGCTGTCATGACCAGTGCAAATCGATTATCCGCTTGTAATCGGCGCTTTCGTCCGACGGTGACTGGTCAATCGGTTCCCCAGAATCCGGAACTCAAACTCTCGGTTCTCAGGCGCACAATCTCTGTTGTGACAATGGCTCTTAGCCAAAGTAAATTGCTGACAGTGTATCGCGTGCGTTAGTAAACGGGAGATGAAAATAGAGGGAGAAAAAATCAAAAGGGGAGCCGAAACGAGGGAGATGGCCCTATAAAGAGAGATATGGTCCCATAAAGAAAGAGAGATGGTCATATAGAGAAAGAAAGATGGGGATATAATGAGAAAGACGGAATTAAAAAGAAAGATAGACCTGCTCGAAATTATAAGTCAAGCACGATTTTCAATTTATGTTTCCCATAAAAACATTGTCTGAAAGACATGAAAATGGATCTGAATAAAGATTCATCAGTTCTAGACTTTCATCAATGAGAGAAGCCTAGATATAGATGATTAGCTTTAACATCCAGATATTAACGTTGAACATCTGTATCCTAAACCTTAACATCTTCAACGAATCTCGCAAAATGTTACGTAAAATTCAGTGGTTTTCTCTCTAAATTTGAATCAGTGACAAATCACTGATTGACAGTGAAATCTCACTGATTCAAATAGCTAGAATCCGGTCACTGATAACCAGTGAAAAGTTACTGATTCATTCAGTGAACAAAATCTGATCTGAACTGATTGAATCAGTAGAAAGGAATAATGTGGACCGATAGTTGGCAGCACTTGTACACTTTATTGACATTTGTAAAGGTGATATCTTTTCACTAATTAAATTAGTGAGAACTTACTGATAATCAGTAGACTAATTACTGAATTGATCAGTGAAAATTCTCAAATCACTGATTCAAATTTAGAGAGAATATAAATATCTCTTGAACATTTTAATATATATTAGTAAAAATATCGTATTTAGTGGGAAAAATCAGATTAATGAAAGTTACGTGACAATTAAGGGATGGGGAGGAGGTGTCATAGTCTATATGAAACAAGGGGCTACGAATAGAGGAAGACAGAGAGCTATAAAGAGAGAGAGAGAGAGAGAGAGAGATGGACCTACAAAGAGAGGGTTTCCCAACTCGGAAGATTAAGTGAAACAGGGATGATAGTCAGTTTACGTTTCCTATACAAACTATATATATTGCACATCCATCCTCTATTTTGTATCCTCGTATCACTCCAGCGTGAAAGACGGAACGGCGCTTGACACGTGAATCCCGGGGAAGATGCGACATCACCAAGCGGAACCCAAACGTCGGCCGGAAGTTGCCGGTCACGTGGCTTGGGCAACACGCAATTGTGTCCGGCATAATAAAGCATAGCTTTGCTATCTATGGAAGCTATAGTTGCCTCAATGACTGAAGTGAGAGAGAACGTGTGTGGGGGGTTGTTGGCAACGCGAAGCATTGATTTATGTCATCGTGACAGATCGCGTCGCTTACGGGGTGGCTCTCAATACCCATGAGATGCATGTATAGCTACGCGGATGCACCATTACTCACACAAACAATTATAAAGTACGTTTGTGGAAGCGGACAAGCAACCCCCTCGCATATTCCTAAGCGGGGATGAACGCAGCCAGTTTCACCAGAAGAGGGTTCTGATCACGGTATCACAGGAATTATTGGATTTACCAGCTGAAGCTGGCGTCGGATCAAGTACGCGGACCTATTCCCGGAACCACCGACTTTCTTTCCTTCGATTTGCTAGGCTTCGGTTTCCCGACGTTGTTTCCACAACTTCTCGTATCGCAGGCACGTATCTGAAGAGAGGATCGTGAGCTCAAGGATTTTGCGTTCGTATTGAAAGAGGAATGCCTATTTTTTTTTTTTTTTTTTTTCAAAGTTAGCAGGAACTCACTTGAGCGCTTTCGAGGGATTATTGGAAATTTACTTTTATAAAGAAGGTGTAGAGTTATCGACTTATTTATTATTTACAAGAATAGAGTACAAAATATTTTATGGAATTTAAAAAATTTCAAGATATATCTTGATAAGGAGTTTCAGGAATTTCTGTAAGGATTACAATTTTCAAGGGATTTAATGGAATTTAAGTGGAGGTTTTATAAAGGGTTATTATCATTTCAATGTATTTAAATTAATTTTAAGAGATTGATGACGAGTTGTAAAGATCTTGAAGGATTTTTAGAAATTTTATTGTAGAACTTTTCTGACACTTCTTGAAGTCCAATACAATATCACTTGAAGGATATTTTAATCCTTCTGAATCCTTGTCACGATTTTCAACTGTTTTTCATGCTCTCTAAACTTCACTGTAAAAATAAACTTCAATTACTTTAGTTGAAGTTTTTTACAATTACAGTAGCTAAATGAATATTCAATCAAAAGTAGATGAATTTTCAGTCGCAGTAAATGAAAAATGGTTGAATTTTCAATATATTTCAATCAGTGTTGAATCAGTGAAATTAAACTGATTACCAGTCAAATTCCACTGATTTGCAGTAACTCTTTTCTCATCATTTTAATCAGTCAAAAGTCACTGAAATTTTTAATAGTTTAATGAAGATAACTGAAAATTTCAGTGACTTTTGACTGATTCTCAGTGAACTTTCACTGATTAAAATCGTGAAAAAAGAGCCACTGAAAATCAGTCGAATTTGACTGATTCAATTTTACAGAGTGCCGATCAAACGAGGCTAAACGTTAAAAGTTATACTTTTCACTCTCAAATTTTTTATACTCTCTAGGGAGTAAAAAATTCTTTAGTTCCGCTTCATAGACATGCAAAAAACAGCTTAAATCGTGCGCGATTGGTTATGTTAATTAGATAAATAATAAGCATTTGGCTTGTTCCCGCCGAGAGTTTTTTGCTAGAACCAGCAATTCAAGTAATTGATCAGAGAAATTATATTGACTAAAAAAATTCGATTAGTGGTATAAGATGAAGACTGACCATTTTTCACATGGTTGCATTACCGTTTTCCAATAAAAAAGAACGCAAGCAGAATAATAGAGCGATCAGAGGGGCATGGTGTGTCGAACTGATTGGTTACGCCGTTCTTATGTTAATACCTGCATTGCTGACTTTCTATTGCCTAAATCCGAGCGCAAACTCCCCTCAAAATTGAGAGCATGGCGAATTTCGGTGGTGGCAGGAGTTTATCGCGGGGGTGTGTAGCCACTGTGACCACTAAAATCGTTGTCTCCGCAGGGGACTATAGAAGGCTCCACTTACGTCATGGAAAGCATAAAATCGCCGAAACAGCCCTTATGAATAAGGGATATAGTGGCTACTGCAATTAACCACTTTTTATATTTTAATCTCATCTCCAGAAACACATACATAGTTATATATATATGCATTTCTAGAGAGAAAATAAACATATCACAGAGCAATCATCAGAAACTAATCTTCCAAGTCTAACATTTAAAGTAGACTCTCCAAATGAGTATTTAATCATGGGGGTGATTACGTGAACAAATATTTGTTTGAAATCAGCTCCCATTCTGAAATCCATTCAATCACCTTGGATAGGAGGATCTGGTCTATAAACCACAGAACGGTAGGAACTCTTGCGTCTGTGTGATTCTCGAGCAAGCCAGGAACTCGCAGCCACGGTGGTCCGGTCAACAAATCATAATCGTGCCTACGACCGAGTAACGAGGAAAGGTTGAATACCTACTCGAGCTTCGGTACTCCGTGCACAGGGGCGGATCTTGCTCCAAATGATCTCGGAAAATTATTGGGAAACGTCTCACCCCTGTTTTTATTTCTCTGGTCACGAAAACATCCCGAGGGCAATAGAAATAGAGAAACTCCTCCTTCAGCCAATCATCAATTTATCTTCCAATAATTCTTCTACGCCCCAGAAGATCCCTATAACTTCTTTCATGAAAATAGTCATAAATAATCAGAAGTGCTGCTATAAGTCCCTCGATACATCTTCAGAAAGTATGATTACTAATTGTTGTCGTTTTTCTTGCAACTTACAAGTTCATTGTCAATGAAAGCTTCCAGCATGTGAAGAGATAAGAACCAGAAAGTCCATTGGAACTCAATTGAGTCTCAGTCCGCCCCTGTTGGAGCGTCGAGACTCGTCCGATCTTGGTCGAAGCTCGGATCCTCGGGAAGGAGACGTTGCCTTGGTTGAATGAGAACGCGGCGAACAAGAGCAAGAACAAGACCGAGCACGAGAGCAAGAGAGCATCGGGTAGGTCGCTGGATAACGTGGCACATGGAGCGTCTGAGGCCCACGCTTTACCGCGCCACGCCGCGACAAGGTGGTCCCGACCGGGAACCAATGGGGCCCGCCTTACCAACACAGCCCACACCAATCTCCAGGATTTATGAAGCACAAATTAAATACAGGGGTTGTCGAAAACGCATGGGCTCTATTTTGATGGACATTCTAGCGATGAAGTTCTCCAATTCCCTCCACAATTTATCACCTTCTAATTCACTCTCCAACTCGGAGTCTTGTCTGTAATATCGATAGACGAACACACCCGCCATTTTTAAGTGGGGATTGGACAGAGCCACCATCAACCGCTAACCTTCCGGGAGTTTCCAGGGAATGAGTAGCCCAGCACCTTTCCATTCAGATTCTCCTCTTCCCGGGAAATCTCCAGTAATTTCCTGGAAACCACTTCCTCTAGTTTTAAACCCTCTTCTTCTGCATCCTGCAAGAGAGGATCCTGCCTTTGTTCCAAGAGCTTCAGCATCCATTTAGAAAGATGCATTTCAGCCGATGTATTTCGATCTCGCGACGTAAATTGCAATTTCTGCCGGCACACCTCGCGCTTACCACGTAGCTTATATCGGCAAAAGAAGCGATTCAGAGGATTCACGAGGAAGGCCACACACGCGGTGAAGAGCGAGTGAACGCAGCGCCGCGCCGGCCGGAATCGGCACGGCAGCTGGACCCAGCTATCCTCCTCATTAGCTATGCATACGCCTAAAACCAATTCTAAGTCTTCATGTATGTGTGGCTAACAAGACGTCTATATTATAATGCTCTCTTCCCAAAACGCATATAAGCTCGGCCCCGCACGAAATAAGGGAGGTTACGTCGGATATTAGCCGGGGGCCCCTCTCGAGAGGAGAACGGGCCCGAGGATAAAGACGAAGAGAGGACTCGGACCCTGGACCACCGTGAAAGAGGCGCGCTGCTTCGAGTGGTCCATCCTACCAATCCTCTCCTCCTCCAACCACCCAACCTTCCACCTTCTCACTCTCTCTTTCTCTTTCTGGCTCGCAACTCTTGTCCGTTTTCCTCTTTCCTCTCTTTTTCTTTTTCTTTTTCTTTTCCTTTTCCTTTTCCTTTTCCTTTTCCTCCTTTTCTCTTCCTCTTGTGGCTGCCCTTCCACCATCATCCTTACTCTCCTACCATGACTTTTCTTGCCTTTATATCCCAACTGCCAATAACCGCAAACACGTAATTTTCTACAGCGCCTACCATACGCATTACAACGTTTTTTTCCCCTAACCAGGTGGAATTTATTGGCCTAGCAATCGTCAAATGGCAGCAGGCCACCAAGGTCGATTTCGCTCTTAAAAGAATTTTACTGTCCAAATTTGAGTTTTGTGAGATTACGACACTAGAGACGGAATTCGGCACTACATTAGAACTGGGCACAGTTAATCGAAACGTGAACTCAATTATACTTAATATAATTATATAAACATAAGATTATTCATTGTCACGTGCAGTCTCTTCAGTCATGTCAATGTTTAGTAAAGTATATTACAACACCATCATTAGAGAATCAATTTGGCAACTACCACCCTGGAGTTATTACAACTTTCGAAAAATCTGATCTCGCAAACCTGGAAGTGACCTTAGAAGTCGAGGTTCATCCCCGGAAACGAGTTTGCAAGTGATCGATCGAGGCATTCGACCGCTTACACCTGCGCGGCAGGTGCTGCGACCAATCGGCGACGACAATTATTACCCACTAATTACGAAGCGGCTTCAGTCAGGCGTCATTAGTATTTTTCCAAGTGTCACGTTTATCCACCATGAACTTCTGCTTTCACACGTGATGTACAAGGAAGTCAGCTCCATACCCCATATCATATATCTTTCTTAATCCGATGATCTGCTGCCTTAACTGTCATCAAATCAAATACGTGAGTCAACCATCAGTTATTTATTTGCATAAAAAGGAACTTTCCTTCTTGAGTGCTTGAAACTTGATGGAGCTTATAGAAAATTAGTACTTAAAGAGCCAACAGGGAAATTTTATCAGCTCTATATATTCTCTTGTCAAATTTTCAGGAATTATAGCTATTCATAGCGATACTTTACATTACATTTGCTCAAGATAAATTCTGATTCGCTCACCACTTGAAATCCTCCCAAGGAAACCACCTATTTCTTGGTCCTGAAATCAGATTGACCACAAGTCCAATTGCGGACAAGATTCTGAAGTACTCATGCGGTACCAAGATAATATTCCGCGGAAGAATTCCAGTTACGAAATCTAATTGTCTCGTGCTACATAATAGAAAATTGCATGGAAACCCATAGCTCTGAATTAATCTATATCGAAATAGGGTCTGTGATTAGCCAACATTCCAGCTCATCAGATAAACCTCTTTAGTGCTTGTAAACAATCTTCCTTCTGTGGTCGGGTGTTTATTCCACAACAGCTGGTGTAACTGCCACGAGAAAAATGAAAGTAGGAGTATCTGGAATTCCGGTGAGAAGTTTGGAACGAACTAAGTGGAACCATTAGGACCTCTTGTTATAATACCGACGTCTGATTCTCAAGGTCGTTCACAGGATTCTTGTGGTTCCTCCTCTTATGTCGACGAAAATCTGGGAAGGATAGTTTTAATCGCTCGATAAAGTATCATTGTATAATCATAAGGAGGATAAGATCGAGTTTGTGAAAGAGAAAATTCTCATCACGCAACAGATTCTTCGGATATAAAAAAGTTGCTTTAGGCGTCGAACCACATTTTGATCAGAACAACGAATCTTCAAATTTACTTGGAAGTATCAATTCCAACAACAGACTCCGATCTCTTCGAAAAATTCGTTTAAAAAACTCTAATGTTCTCTGCATTATATTAATGTTCAATATATCCACCAGTAAACTTGAACTGCAAACTAAGCAGAAGAGACAAAAAGGAATCGCATAATATCGGATCAAATAACTCATTCTTGGGAATACAGAACACAAGTCGTTCTGCCAGAAGAAACGAGCGGAAAATTTGTTGAATTATTTTAAGAACCAGAGAAATGAAGATGGATGAAAGACTGAATGGGAAATAACAGTCTCAAGAGGAATTTATCTACTTTGTATAGGCAAATTCTCGAAAATCAAAACTACATTCTCGGCGAAGGAAAATAGACTATTATTTTGCAGTCGAATTTCGAGATTGTCTGCACGTCGACTGTCTTATGTTTTAATTGTTCTCCGCCGTCGCGTAAATCCTAATTAAGGTTGAATTATTTCACCGCCACCGCCAACGCGGCAGCTGAAGAAGGACACAAGTCACCGCGGATTCTCAAGAAAGGCGACGACGTTCTGCAATCCTGAGGAAGGTCTTGCGTCTTGCCGACGGCTCCATGTATCGAGGAATTATTAAGTTCTTTGAATAACGTTCCTTTATAAAGTATCTCCTTGTAATTATATCTTCATATCTCATTGCAAATTGTACCTCCTCTGGAGTGACTTTCAACTTTGGTAGTGACGATCTGCAAAGGAAAGGATTAAATTGTCGAGATCTTGAATTACTAAAGATATCAAAAGACGCGAATGTTTCTCTTCTGCAAAAGATTACAAGACAAATTATTATACTTATCTTTGTAAACAATATCGAATAATAATAATAGTAATAATATTTGATATAAAAAATGAAGAAATAGACTTTTTAAATTAAGAGTTTATCTAGTCTCTTTCTATCTATTTTTCCCTCTTTTTTGAAGAAGTGATCCGTTTTATCGGAAGATAATAAAGAAAGGCAAAGGATTTTCAATAGAGATCGTATATATAGTTGGGAATTCGGCTGGGTCACGAGATAGCTTAGCGGAGGCGCCTTAACAAGTATATAGCGCTTAAGCTCACTCAGGATCCGGATGACTCTGCATTATCGCTGATTCTAAACCAGCCACGGGATTTCCATGTCCGCTTTCGAGACCCACCATCATCGCTACCACTACCACTGAAAAGTTTCCAAGATTCGACTTACAACATAGATTAAACTCCCGCACATGCTTCGCTACCTATACTTATATTTATCTCTGTGTAGGTGCCCATCCACGTTCCGGAAGACTGCAGAAAAAAATTGAAGGCAAAACCGTTCTCCGGAACGCGCGGTTCTAAGGCGGATGATTTCGTGCGTTCGGCAACGCGAAAAACGTACGCGAAAAAAAAAATTAATGATGAATGACGCATTCAACTAAACTCCACGCGAAATGGAAACTTCAGATCACCTTGTGTGAAGTACATACCACAGTTCCGGGGAACAAAAGAAAATTCTGATGATGAATAATATATGTTTTTTTTTAACTCATGCATCTTTTTATCAGTTTTTCATATACCTGCCTAGGGAAGAAACTCGTAAAAAAAAGTCCCTCTTTTCCCCCTTGGTGTGTAATACACTATTCCGATAGTGAACCTAATGGATAATAGAGCAGTTTTCCTAATTTAATATTAAATCCAATCGAATTATACAAGATGTTTATTCGAGACAGTATGTTACACATAAGAATTGCGAGAATAATATGCTAAATAAAAGATGTTACAGAACTGTGAACATGTGCACAGTAAGAGCAATCGTGGATGGAAATACACTGATCAATAATGTAACCCATTGTGACGATCAATTTGTATAAGCTATAGGTTTAGTAGACCAGAAGAGAACTAAATATGACAAATTCATCAATAAAAGTATTGTAAAGAAAATATAAGAGCATAAAACTTCCACAATATTGAAATAACATCATTCATGTATAAAAGCTTTATATATTTATAGTCACCACTTACTCTTAAGAATTCTCCTCTGTGGACCTTCTATCATATTTTAATTCTTAATCTTTTATTTTTTATTTGAAAATGTTGAGAGTGATGTATCTTATGTCTTCTTTCATTGAAAAAGGATCTTACACTAATGGTGTGTGCCTCCAATGATATGGTACTTTTTCTTAATGAAAAGAACTGAACAAGTTCTTACGCTCGAGTCCTTCTTTACTTTATTGTAATTTTTTCATTTAAAAGGGGCAAACGAGAAACCTGTTATTTCTGAAGACTATACTTTTTTTTTTAATTCGGTGAGCACAAAAGCGCCGAGCGCCATATGTGAAACGAAGTTCAATAGAAATAATAATACAAACAAATAACACGCTTTCTTAACAGGAACTAACGTGTCATTAGCCTTTCGTTTTTAACTTGATGGCAGGATGTCTAATAAGTTAAGGACTCTTCGTGAAACGAGCTTATGAAATAAAGATAAGACATTCCCCTTTTCAGAGGAACAAATTTCTTCAAATAATAGATTCGCGTTTTATGAAAAACATCATATCTGTCGCGAAATATTTTTCACATCTCGTAACGTATTTTCTAACTCGATAGTTTAGATAGTATGGCATAAATATTTTTGGATATAAAAGTAAATCTATTAGAAAATATTTGCTCTCTAAATCTGAATCAGTGAAAAGTTACTGATTAGATCAGTACACAGGAATAATGTGGACCGATAGTTGACAGCACTTGTACACCTTGTATGAATTCAAAATTTCCACAATTACTGAAATTACAGATTGAAATTGGAACTTGATTTCCAAAAATAATATAAGTATACTTTATTGATATTTGTAAAGGTTATAGCGGTTCACTAATTAAATTAGTAAGAACTTACTGATAATCAGTGGACTAATTACTGAATTGATCAGTGAAATACTTAATCACTTATTAAATCAGTGAAATTTTCACTGATTCAAATTTAGAGAGTGTTCGCAACTCCTCTCTTTATGAATTGAAGAGGGGTGCGGTGGAATCAAGACGAAGGGAATGTAATTTTAAAACTAATATAATATATATATATATATAATTTTATATCTATATAGATATCAAATTTTTCTTTTAATTCTCGAGAAAAATCACTAATTGATAGTGAAATCTCACTAATTAAAATAGCTAGAATCCGGTCACTGATAATCAGTGAAAAGTTACTGATTCATTCAGTGAACAAAAGTCACTGATTTAATCAGTAAAAAGGGATAATGTGGACCGATTTTTGCCAGCACTTGTACCTTCTTAATTTAGCGTGAGATTTAAATAATACTAAAAGCACATTGCTGTTATGAAATCCAAATTAAAATTCCAACGTGAATAAAAATTGTTTAAAAATATGAAATTAGTCCTATTATTAAAAATTAAACATTTTCTGCAGCAATATCGATATGTGCTACAGGACATTTTCAATTTTTTCTAGTGTTCGCGTCGTGGTTCGCGTTTACACCTTTTATAAATTCAAAATTTCCACAATTACTGAATTTACAGATTAAAATTGGAACTTGATTTCCAAAAATAATAAGTATACTTTATTGAAATGTATAAAGATTATATCGGTTCACTAATTAAATTAGTAAGAACTGACTGATAATCAGTGGACTAATTACTGAATTGATCAGTGAAAAGCCTCAAATCACTGATTCATCAGTGAAATACTTAATCACTTATTAAATCAGTGAAATTTTCACTGATTCAAATTTAGAGAGTAATGCCCTTGAATTGAAAAAACAGAATTTCGTCGCGCCTGCCATAAGTTGAAAGGAATAAGAATAAGTTAAGGAATAAGAAGTCCGATTCGACGAAAATCGTCATAACGATTCGGGCGTGTATTAACAAGATTCGCTCGTGAATGTCTGGAGACATTTGCCAAGTCTTCTTGAGTGCTGAAGACTCGTTAATACCTGGCTGGAAACGTATATGGCCATGGACATAAAAAGCGCGGTATTCGTAAAGCAAACGTGCAAATTGTTCGGGTAGAGAAAAATGCAGCGTTAAATCGACTCGGTCACCTTCGCATGACTTGAATCGCGAAAATAATTTTCATGAGGCGTAGGTATAGTGCATAGGAACTTTGTCAGAGCGGTGACCGCGGTGCTAACTGTTACACTCGTCGTAACTTCTTACATACTTGCACATGCCGCGGAAGGTCCCCAGTGCACACTGCACACTGCACAAGAGTCTCGCTAATTGCCGCATCGGTCATGTATTTTTTTACTGCTACCAAACAACCGGGAACGATGAAGGCAGGAGACAGAAGCTTCTTCGAGATCCGAGACACCCGGATGCCCGCGCCCGCGAATATATTTCCTTACAGACACAACGGTATGCAATGCTGAGAAGCGCTCACTTAAGTCGAATCGATCGTTCAACGTTACTTCTCCCCGTCAACATCATAAATTACCGAGTGCATCTACCTACCGGACAGTAGGGAATTTCGCGGTAGCAGAAAATCGAGGCTGCTGTTTGTGAAATTCGTCTACAAGAGTCGCCTCGACGTTTCGAGAAACATAGTCTCTAAACTTGAATCAGTGAAATTTAACTGATTACCAGTCAAATTCCACTGATTTGCAGTGACTCTTCACAGAAAAAACAAGGATTGAAAGTCTTTACAGCTGAAATCAATTTTTAGGCTGAATTTAAGCTTACGTCAGTTTTAGTCTTGTTTTAAGACTAAGCAATCTAAAAACAAGACTTCTTAGTCTTAAAACAAGACTAAAAACTGACTTAAGCTGAAATTCAGCCTAAAAACTGATTTAAGCTGTAAACACTTTCATTCCTTGTTTTTTCTGTGTTTTCTCACGATTTTAATTAGTGAAAAGTCACAGAAATTTTTAGTAGTTTAGTGAAGATGACTGAAAATTTCAGTGACCTTTGACTGATTCTCAGTGAATTTTCACTGATTAAAATCTCGAGAAAAGAGTCACTGAAAATCAGTGGAATTTGACTATGATTCAGTTTTAGAGAGCAAATCGCTTCGATGAAATTTGCACTCTCTTAATCTGAATCAGCAATAAATATACCACTAATTCCAATCAGCGAATATACGCTGATGAATCAGCGAAATTTCGCTGATAAACCAGTGAATGTCACGCCCTCTATCAGCGAAATTTCGCTGATTCATCAACGCATATTCGCTGATTGGAATTAGTGGTATACTTATCGCTGATTCAGATTAAGAGAGCAGCCGGAGCTTCTTAAATGAAAATGAAGAAAAAAATCGCAGTTAGTTCTTAATATGAGAGTCGTTACCAGAAAATGGCGAAATTTGTAAGTCCTGACGTTTTACACGTTTTTTAAGAGCATGCGATCTATTTTTCCCTTACAATCTGAATGAAACTCTATGAATATAAAATGCGAAAGAAAAAGAAACAAAAGGTGTGCATATAATGACTTTTGTTTGCGTGCCTTTTAAATCAGGAAATCTGGAAAACACGTGCATGACACAAGATTTGATATAAATATTATCATATCAACACGTAATGAAATAAGCATAGCGTGCTTGTAAACGTGATCATATACATATACGTAATATTTACTTTAGAACTTAATAATACATTTTTCAACTTTACTTTTCTATGGATCCCTTTTTTGTTTATTGACACAATTTTTTATTGTTGGAATGTTTTTATTTTTCTTATTCAAAGGTTTAACGTTTTGTTTAGAATAATACTCTCTGAATCTGAATTAGTAAGAAGTTACTAATGAAATAGTGCCAAATCGTTTACTAATACACTTTAGTAACCATTTTTACTATCAATTAGTTAACAGCTACTAATTCACAGTAAAATAGTACTCATTTATTTAGTAAGGCTCACTAATTGATTTAGTTACCGTGACTAAATGAATTAGTACTATTTTACTATGAATTAGTAGTTTTTAATTAATTACTAATTCAGATTTAGAGAGTATGGTTTACTTTCTGGTTTTTAACATATTTTATTTTATTGAATTATTTCTCCTCCCCCTTTTCCAATCCTATTTCTAAATCCTCTTATTATCCAAACTTCTTTTACAAACTCCTTTTTTCAAAGCGTATGCATTTCCCACCCTTTTTATATAATTACCTTTTTGAATGTACTTTTTCCTCATTTTTTTAAACGCCCTCTTCGATCTACTCTTTCAAATTATTATCTCAACCCTCTTTTTCCAACCCCTTTTATGAGAAAGTGGAAAGGTGGGATAGGTGCAAAAGGCACATGAAAAAAGGTGTTTGTAAAAGTTGGAAAAAACAGTGGGGCTGATAAAAAAGCTTTCGTAAATGCGAGTTTCAACAAACGGGTTTAAAAAAGGATTTAGTATGTTGAAAAAAGGGGTGGAATAAAGAGACCTAAAAAGTGGTTTGAAAAAATAAGATTGGGAAAATAGTTTACAAAAAGTTTACGAAAAATGGTGGCTGAGGCTGGAAAGCGGGGTGAAAGAATTCTGAAAAGTGGTTTAAACTTGTTACGTAAAAAAGGGGTTTGAAAAAAGCAAATGTTGGAATGTTAAAAAAAGAAATGAAAAAGGGCTTTTGAAACGTAAAGTAAAAAAAGTAGAATGGAAATGGGCTGCAAAAGGAAGGGTAAGAATTGGTAGTAAATAATACGAGGAGAAAGATAGAAAAGGATATATACAAGATATACAAGACATTAAGACCGCAGTTTCTAGTGAATTTAGACATGAAGCTGTTGGAAAGTAGTTGTTAATTTCAGAACCCTGTCTTTCCGTGCAGGCGTGCTGATCTTCCAATAATCTCTTCCTCTTGTTCCCTCACATGCACACGACAGGCTTCTCGCGTTTGCCTGAAGAGCCGTATCACGAACTACAAAGTCCTGACGTCTTGCTCGCATGGTGTAATAAAAAGTAACCACCCGCTGCGGCAGACTCGCGGATACATTGCGCATATATATGCATTCGACGAGGTGCTACACACTAACACAAAAAAAACACACACACACGCACACTCCCTCAAACATAATCTCAATTCGTGCAAGCATGCAAAAGGCTAGTGTGTATACCTAACTAGCATTCGACTTCTCCCAAGGGGGGAAAAAGTCGGTGCCCCGTGCAGCCAACCCCGTACAAGTAACGAAATTAAATTCAAATATAATCAAATAAAATTTAAATTTTAAATCCTCCTTGGGTTGCCGGAGATATCCCTACGAAATTTAGTAGCTACGAATACTATACGCGCTATAGTATTCGTATAGTATTCTCTTCCCCCTTTGCTCTTGATTTCTCCCTTGGTCTTTGTCTTTGCAGTGCTTTCTCTCTCGTTGGAGTTTGATTCTCCACCCCTCGAATTCGAACTGAGATTTAACGGGTCAAAAGGGGTCGGAGGGGGTTAAGTCAAAGCGAGAGGGTGGTTGATTGAGACACTGTTTTGTTTGTATGCCGCGGAAAGAGAAACGGATCAGAGGGAAGCGGAGAGAAAGAGGTGAATATTGAAAACAAGGGATGGAAGGGAGATGGAGACAAGGAGAGATGAGATGATGCTGCGACCAGCTACATTGCTGAATTTTAGGGGTTTGGGTAGTAGGGGGTGTCATTCTGTGTCAACCGCAGCGCCCTCTGACGATGACACCGCGGAACGCGAAAGGGGATGAAACTCGCTGCGTATAACTCGACTGGCCCCGGCAACCAAACTATTTGCAGGATATACTTTAACAGTAACTACATATATATATATATATGCACATATAGATAGAGTTGTGTGAGTGATATATATATATATATATATAAATGTGTTCGTAAGACATGCCGAGATTCAGAGGTTTAAAACCAGGGATTTAGCCTTATTTGAAGACAAAGTGGTTTGCAATCCATAGATTTGCATCAACTTCTTAGAGGCTACCAACTAGCGACTCTCGATATATTGAAGATATTTACGCCACATTTTTATGAATACAAGAACGAATGCGCGTTCCGCGCGCGCATTTACGTTCTTTTTCAATATTATATAATTTATTATATTTTATTTCTCTAGTCTCTTAAAATCTATGTTAAACTTCGTGAAAATCTCTTAAAATTTTCAGAAACTTCTTGAGATTCTTTTAAATTCAATTATAATAATTCAAATCCCTTTTATATTCTTTAAAATCCATTAAAAGTATTAGAAATATCTTCAAATTCCATGAAATCCATAAAAATTCCCCAATATCTTTTAAGAATCGAAAAATTTCTTGAAAACCCTTAAAATTTGACGAAAACCTTCGAAATCTTTGTAAATTCTACCAAAATCTTTTAAGAATCATAAAAGGCTTTTGAAATTCCTTAATAAAATCCCCTCTAAAGTTTTAAATTCCTTATTTAAATCCCACGAAATACATATTTTAAAAGTCATAAAAGTACCTTCAAGTCCGATTGAAATCTGATCAAAGTCATGAAAAATTCACAGAAACTTCTTGAAATTCTTTAAAATTCTACGATAACATTTAAAATCCCATTATCTGCCATGAAATCTTTAAAAATTCCAGAAAATTCCCTTAAAATTCCTAGATTTTCAATATACCTATTTTGAGTTTAGACTCGTGACAAAATGATTATTAACGAAACCAAATTCAAAATTTCAAATTCAATTCACGCAGAATTTACGATTCGACAAACATCGATTGTCGAAAATCACTATCGATACTTACTACTTACACGACGAATCAGGAGCGCGGAATAAGCGTTACGATATTTCGACTTCGACTCAATCATCTTTTTAGAATAGATGCAAGATGGTGAGGAAGCTATTTCAATTGCTGATGATTAGGCAATTAGCTTACGTATTGCATCTTCCGTCTCACGTTTTTTTGCACACAAGAACCTTATGCTAGTTGCTTCATCCGCAGGAAATAATAAATCTCTATTTTATATGTATGTATTGCATTTGATCAACGATCTGCTCGCATTCGTGTTAATTATCGACGATAAGTCAAGTCCGCGGGATTAACCATTAGAATTAGATAGTCGAGTAAGATTACGCTTATGAGATACACACGAGCAATTACATTGAATTATATGGAACGTCTAGTGCTAACTATTACAAATTTTTGCGGTGAATGATGAAAAAAGACTATAAGATGAATGCTCGTGTTATTGAATTGAGATATTAAGGAAATAACTAGTAGTGTGTTATGATAAGTAATTATTAAGAGAGTCAATAGTGTTTAATGACTTAATAACTCCGACATCTAGTTATACTGCTTTTCTTCTTAGCTTATCCACTTATCATCTTCTCAGATTTTCGATTCAATGTACTTGATATAACCCTTGTTTTTCTCTTCGTATCTTATTTCTTTGCTTCATCTGCACCTGCATATAATCTTCATGTGCGATTTTTATTCATGCATGACATATTTTTATGCACTCATTCATACACCCAAACCCGAGCCCAAACCTATACATTGTAAATCTTCTTTTAATAACTTCCTTTATTCTTCAACAAACTAAAAAAAACTCTTTTCACTTCATATACTTCAATATATTTCACTTATAATTTTCTCCTTCACACACTTTTGTTGTCTTCTTCGTACTCCATTGCTTATTATGTACATCCCGTGGAGAGTTAGATTATAAATTGTAAAACCAATTAATTCCATCAAAAATACCGTCACACATTATTAAATATAATAATATTTTAGTGTTATATAAAACCATTTAAACTTTTAAGAAACGTCCATTAATTATGAGGCTTTAAAGGTTTAAAACATTACAAAATTACAGAAACTCAAAATAATTGGAAGTAACTCATAATAATTCCATCGAATTGAAAATAATTCAAAGCCAATTCGAACTCATATATACCCGTGCAGAAATTTTGATGTGGGCCTAGTATGGTTCTGATCAGTTTCTCCTACTTTTGGTGTGGTTCTGGTCAGTAAAACTGGTTAGAACCCGACAAGCATGTAACAGTTGGACTCGCCAATACTCAATATAGGGGAAAACTAGTCAGGGCCTTGTTAGTTTTTCTAGTAAATGCCTTTTTAAAAAAACTATAATAAGGTTAAAATTATAAATAAAAATTACCTGCTTTTATCAAAATGTAATTTTATTATATCAAAACATAGCAAAGAACATAAGAAACAATACAAGGAAATAAATCAATCATATTTATGTATTTGCGTTCGCAATGAAAAAGAAAACTATTTAAATATTTAAATGGATAATTTAATATTTAAATATCAGATGATATTATGATAGTAATTACACATAGTCCTATTATGCTGCCCGATTAGCACCTTATTATAATTTATTTCATTTTATTCAGAATAGAAAAACTGACCAGGGCCATGTCAGAACCCTATTTTAAATGGGGCAAAATGGGGCAATTTCTGCTCAGGTACTAATGACTAATCCTTAAAATATATTTAAAAATGTTAGCATTTTGTCCCAACAATTACATTTTATGCATTAAAAATTTGTATTGAAAATTCGAGGGAAATAATTGGTCATGAACAGATCTTATCTGAAATTTCGCTCCAATTTGATTCTTGTGAGACTTCATAAGAGAACGATTGAGTTGTAATTACCAAAATTGTATGAAACATTTGCCTCATTTTAATATAAATGGGTTTTATATCAACTCAGTTTAATTGCCCTCATTACATGTTTATTTTCTATATCTTATTTACGTAGCTTAATTTTCTGAAAGTACCTCCTGCATTATCTGCAAGAACCATAATTACCAGATTGCTCGTGGTCAGAAACGACCAATTATATTAAAATTCAAGATAGAATCAAACATCCCTCTCATGTGTTATTACAACAGAAATTGACAGTTAACTTAGTTAACATGAAACAATTTTTTCCCAATAGCAGTATAAGCTCTTCTTAAATTAAGAATGTTATTATGTATGATAAAAATAACAAAGAATTATAAAATAACAAAAGGTTTTAATTCGACTTTCTTACTTAGATATCACCCTATTTTCGGGGATTTTCGCCTTTAAGATGAAATGCGCTATAATTATCGAAGCGCGATATCTCACAAAAGTTTGCGTTGTAATTTCTTTCCGCGCACATAAAAAGATTAAGAGATTTTTTTTAAACCGATTAGGTGACTCGGAAAGCCTACATTTTCCGCTTCGGAACTTCTACACTCGGATACTGATTTTATCTTAATTATCCTGTACAGACAGTAAAAGCACAGTCCGCATTTAGATAAGATCTGAAACGTTTAGAAGTTAACAATGACTTAAATGTCAGTGCAAACATCAGTAAACACAAATTTAATGTGATAATTCTAGGCTGATTACATGTAACTTATTAAATGAATTTAAATTTAAAGTAACAGCTATCCATTAATTACATAACATTTGTCCCCTTTTTTTTGCCCCCTCTACTATGATATGTAATTTTCTCAAATATTTCTTCTATCTTCAGTTAGTATAAAAATATCTATAAAAACATCTCTCAAATCCCTAGAAATTTTTAAAACCAAGGTCTTAGAAATTGAAAGTTCTTTACAATTCCTCAAAATCCCTAAAAATCCCTTGCATTCTCATGAAAATCGGTAAATGCGGTGATTAATCTTGAAATCTTAGATCTTAATAATTTCTTAATTTAAAAATCTTTGAAATCCTGCGAAATACCACGAAATCTCTAAAAATCTCGTAAAATGATCATTTGTAAAAAAAAAAAACACGTATTAATGTCAATTTACCCCCCTTAGCATTTTGCCTATCCCCATCCCCGTCTCAAAGCTCTGACACTGAGAAAAAAATACTCGGAAATGAATAAATATACTTTTGAATCAATAAATCTGATCCAAAAGCAGATATTTTATAATTGATTCAAATATATATACTTAAAAATGTATAATATCACTATTGTATGGAAATTATTAATTGTTGTTTCATTAAAAATTCATTTGAATCAATAAAATATCTGCTTTTGGAAGAGATTTATTGATTCAAAAGTATATTTATTAATTTCCGAGTATTTTTTTCTCACACTAAAAAAAAGGTTTGGTTCGTACAACAAAATTTTTTTATTGGCTCAACTAAACTATTGTTGAGTCAAGAAAACGTTTTGTTAAACCAACAAATCGTTTTGTTGAACTAACAACAATTTATTTCAGCCAACAAAACATATTTTGTTGCACAAAATATTTTTTTGAGTGCAGTGTACGTAATTTAAGAATGACCCCTTATGGTTCAAAGTTTATGATGTTCAAAGGGTAAAAATATTTAAATAAATAAAGAACTCACTTTTGTAAATTCTCATGAATACGTTAAAGATTTGAAATGTGGATCTGTGGGAGGCTTTTAAAAGGTGATTTGTGCCCGAGATTCAGAAGCAAGGGCCGTAGAGACTTGAGGAAGTCCTAACTATGGGTTTTATTCTTTTCCTGTGGTTTTTCGGATCGGAGATTCCGCCATTTTAGCCGTTATAGAAGCATGTAGGTAGCATCCTCCCCTGCGATGCGTGGTACGGAAGTCAGGGGGTACAGTCTGAGCCACTTCCTTTGAACTCTTTTTCGGTAACGCAAAGCTAATTAATTTCTCTCTTCAACCCCTCGTACAGCTCGCAACTCGCCTCTGTATCAGTGCGGTTTATTTTTCCAGGAAGGAGGCGGAGAGGTCAAAACGAAGGGATGCCTATGTAGCATGTACGTTCTCCTGGTGTGAGTAGGCTCATCGCAAAGCAGATCACGCAACCTCAGGTATGTATTTTCCTTTACTAACAATGAGAAAAATAATTATTGACTCAACCTTGAGGCTCTTCGGGCAATCATAGAAACTCCAGATTCGAGATCAAATTCGTTTGTAGCTCGTGAAACATATTTCCCAGCTACATTCACAAGGAAACAAATCTATTTATTCACAGAAAAAACAAGGACTGAAAGTGTTTACAGCTGAAATCAGTTTTTAGGCTGAATTTCAGTTTTAAATCAGATTTTAGTCTTGTTTTAAAACTAATAAATCTAAAAACAAGATTAAAAACTGACATAAGACTGAAATCAGTTTTTAGGCTGAATTTCAGTCTTAAATCAGATTTTAGTCTTATTTTAAAACTAAGAAATCTAAAAACAAGACTACACCCAGAAAACAGTTTCTTCGAATCAAAGAAACTTTATTTGAATCAAAGAAATCATAGTATTGATATACGGTCAAAGAAACATTTCTTTAATTCAAAGAAATTTTTTTTGAATTAAATGAAAATAATTCAAAATAATTTTGTTTGAATCAAAGAAACTTCATTTGAATCAAACCAGATTATTTTAAAAGAAAGAAAGTTTTCTTTAATATAAGGAAATTTTAAATTTGAGTTATTAAAATAAAAGTTTTGATTTAAAACAAGATTTTTCTGAGTGTAAGAAGTCTTGTTTTTAGATTTCTTAGTCTTAAAACAAGATTAAAAACTGACTTAAGACTGAAATTCAGCCTAAAAACTGATTTCAGCTGTAAACACTTTCAGTCCTTAATGTATTTAAAAGTCCTTTCAAATCCTTTGAATACTTTTACATATTTGGTATGTTTTGAATTTTTAATATCTTTTTGATTCTCTTGATTTCTTGTGAATTTATCTTGATTTTTTTCAATACTTTTGAAATTCTTCGAATTCGCTGGAATTTTTTCCTGTGTTTAATATGATGTGAATCACTTAGAGAAGGAAAACGACTCGCTGAGCAACTAATTAAGTATTCTCATTTAAAATGCTGAAACTCGGGCGGTAGTTTTATGCTGGGTGAAGAAACATTTAGATTGTTTATGACTGGATGCTATGATGATATTGAGTGCGTAGAGCATGAAATAAAGACATCCGAGCAAACCGAGAGTCCGGTCGGCCTACGCAAAAGTCGTCAAAATGAGATGCGATTAGGGACACGCGTGACCATTAATGTCACCTTGTACATCCTATCTTTTTCTACACTCTTGCTATTCTATCATGACTTTATTTTATCGTCGTTAACTCTGTGGAACGGCGGCGAAAGGCGCGGCGGTGATCCGTCATTAAGTAACGATCGTTATCGGCTCTTCCGCGCCAAAGCGATGTTGCGATTTAACGAGCGATTGTTACAAATGGATCTCGATAAAGCTGCTAAACCCGTGCCGATTATTAACTTTTTTCTAGATATGATTCTAAACTTGTCAGACATAAGTAATTGTCCTCTGATTTATGGATCATACAGAGTATAGAAAATTCTGAAATTACTACTCCCCTTCTGCAAAAATAATTACCTTCATGATCGATTTCACCTCGAGAGAAAGTGCATAGTTGAATAATGATGATGAAGCAATATTTCAAGTGATTTAAAAAACATAAAGGAATATAGAAGATGATAATCCACCCCTTGAAGTTGGGCGAATGCGGTGACGAGAAGTATGACAATGCGTATATTATATCTTGAAAAATGAACAGCTCGTGAAACTGTTAATTATGAATCTTAAAATTGTCGTCACGCCGAAGTCAATCCGTTTTCGCACGATCATCATAATGACGCTCATTGTAAATCGTGCTGTGGGCGTAGCCCCTGGGTATTCCAATTAGCAAACGTTCCAATTATCCACTTCACGTTTCTCGCCGATAATTACAACTCCCGCAGCAGATGGTTTCCTTCGAGCCTCCACTCACATTACGCACTCGCTTGCGTGATTATCATGGCTTCTGTCCGAAAAATTATACCCACAGAAGAGATTTCTGCACTCAGTTCATATATATGAACTGAGTGCAATTGTTGCTAATTATAACTAGCAACAATTACAGTAACAATAACAATCTTACAGTAAAAACAAGAGTCTTAAATAGAATCCACTTTTGGGTTCCAATGGAGATGCAACAAACCAGAACTCCTACGGTGTGAAATTCATATATATATATTCATACAAGAGATTAAAACGCAGTTCATTGTTAATTTCAAGTTGTTCGGTTTTATCACAGCGAATAAGAAGCGAATTTATACCAGAGTAAAAAGATTTAATAAATAAGAAAACAGCCCTATTTCAGTCCTATACACAAAATTTTGGGATTTGTTGTAGCAAAAACAAATCTTTATCTACTATGCAATTCATCAGCAAAATAAAACTTTTTGTTTTATACAGAGAGAATTTAACACCCTTAAAAATCGTTTTAGATATAAGAACCTTATATCCGATTTTTTCAGTTCCTTTCATAAAGAGTACAACCCTACAGTCAGAAAAAAGTTTGAATTAAAAAAAATTTGTTTGATTCAAAGAAATTTTCTTTAATTCAAAAAAATTGATTTCATAATATTAAAGAAACATTTCTTTAAATCAAAGAAATTTTGTTTAATTCAAAAATATTTGTTCTTTGACCCTATATCAATGATACACTGAGAAAGTCTATGTTAGAAAAATTACTAATATCGATAGCAAGTAGGGGCAAGTAGGGGACATTTTAATACAGAAAATAATAAATTTCATTATTTCAATAGTAATTTTTCCTATTTAAATAGTAAAATTGATTATTTTCTGTATTAAAATGTCTCAATTTTGGGATTTTGCCCCTACTTGCTATCGATATTAGTAATTTTTCTAACTCAGAGTTTCTCAGTGTACATTTGTTTGATTCAAACAAACTTTTTTCTGAGTGTAATTCACTGATAGTTTCAACTTCTTTGAGTTTGTCATAGCGAATAGGAATCTTTGGACAATCTCGAATGCATCCATACGAACGAAAAAATATTGTTTAAAAATTATAGAGAAAATTTGGATTTTGGACCAGTAGAAGAGATTCAAACGAGGCTTATAACTTGGTGATCAGTCCCCAGAGGGCTCCAGCTCTCATTTGCCTCCTGGAGCCTGATACCAAAAGAGATAAAAAAAATCGAAGAGTCGAAGCAAGAGGCGGGAGATGAAAGTAAAGGCAGAAGAGAAGGAGAGAAGAAGAGAGAGAAAGAGAGAAAGAGAAAGGGAGAGGATCGGGTTCTGGGCAGAGGTGTGGCTACGAGAGTGGTTCTTCTGGGCGCTGGTTGGTTCGAGGCCGACGGGGGGCCTAACCGGGAACCCGGCTTGAAGCTCGGGTTATTTTTTGTTTTTTCTTTTTTACCCCCGGCGACATGTTCGCATGCCTCATAGCCAGACGTAGGTGTCAGAATGCGCCTTACTCGCCCTCGCAGAACGTAGAATTACTCGGCTATCGAGATCGGCAGATAACAGGAGAAATCATAGTGGCCACCCACGTTTGGTATTGGTACAGTCTTTCCCAAACTTGATGCAGGTATCTATATATGTATGTGTATATCTACCTATAATACACGAGAATCCAAGCCAACGGCCATACCACGCTGAAAGCACCAGTTCTTGTTCGGTCACTGAAGTTAAGTAGTGTTGGTTGCGGTTAGTACTTGGATGGGTGACTTCTGGGGAATACCGTGTGCTAATGTACCATACCTAAAACTATATATATATATATTATGAAATTTGTTGAATGTCAATGTGCTTCCCCTAAATTAATTAAGGAAAAGAGTTTCGTATAAATCACTTTTTTTTAAATCACTATTTATTTAATATTGAAGAGTACATTGGTGATAGAATTGTGGGTATTATACACGATTAAACATAGAGTTGAGTATATTCGACTGAACAGTTTGAGACTTCAAGAGTATATCTGATCCTAGGTACAAAACTTGATGATTGCAAAGGGCCAAAAATGAACCTTGCAAAAGTTGATCCAAAACTGTACCAAATATTTCCCACAATAAATTATGGCTAATTAAAAAAGGTACTTTAATCCTAATCCGCAACCGTAATAGAATACTAAAGGCACTAAAGCTGTATATACTCCCATGTAGAAATTTCCAAACCTGGCCCAGACCGGTGATGAAACACACGGCCCGATCGGGACCCGACCGGAATTCGGTATTTCAGATCTGGGCCCGGTCGGGCCGTGTGTTTCATCCCCGGTTTGAAATTTCCCTATCTGGACCCGACCTGGGCCCGGTCGGAGCCACAGCAAAATTTCTACCTTAGCTAAGGCATGCAGCTATACAGATAGAGATTAACAACATTATTTAAAACATTTCTATATTTGATACTTTGTTTAAACATATATATTTTCTGTTAATATTTCACTGATATACATATGTATATGACTGTTATCCTCATTACAAACATGATATATTTTTTTCGAAGCCACCATGGCCAAACTGTGTGTGAAAAAACGCAAATGCACAATATAATATTTTTTTATTCGAGCTCGCGGGGCCTCTTGGATGTGGGGACCCGGGGCTATAGCTCCAGCTACCCCCCCCCCCCCTTAATCCGCCCTTGTCAATTACATAAAATTAATTACAATTCATTTTGTCCAGGTAAAAAGAGATAAAGAATATTATAAGATCTTGAATATGACTTTAAAGTCATATTCAAGTCATTTTCGAAATTTTGGTTCCCCATTAAATATTTAAGTTTTTGTAAACTAAGTTTCCTTATTACTATATGTAGAGGAGAAACGAAGGTTTTTAGAGCCCATAAATTTAATCTTTGGTAATAAAACCTGTGGGAAAGAGTCCATACATAAAATTGTAGGAGGAAGAGAAGAACTAAAAATGTGAAAAATGAGTCCGTTTTTTCTAGCCTCTAAGAGTAAATTTAGCTTTTTAGTTAACAATTTTCAGAAGAATTTACTTATTCTCATGAAAATCAAACTTGAAATAAGAAAAGAAGCTAGTATTCATTAATTATACATATAAGAATTTTCTAAATTTCACAACCCTCCCACGTATTGATTATTCGAATTTTTCAATTGTTCTATATTATTCAATACAGTATCCAAATTATTTTTATTATTTAACCAAAATTGAAATACATTCTGTTTTACTCCTTTACATTTCTGTGAATTTTTATATAGCAATTCTTTCGAATCAAACTTGAATTCTTTGAAAATTAATTTATAATTCTACGAAAAAATTTAATAATATTATCCCGAATAATATAGTATTATTTCCGAATAAAATGTCTATAAAATTCTCATGTAAGAAAGTCTAGAATCCATTTTTATTCGTTAAGCTAAAAATGAAGCATTCGATTTCCGATTACGGGTAATTTCCCGTGTTGTCAACTCCTCGAGCTTTAATGCAGTTTCTTCCTTTCAGTATTATCTTTAACGGATCAATAGAAGAAGGGTCAGAAGGTGGTTTGATGGATCTAGTATGGTACTCGGACTACGCTGGGAAAAGATTGTAAATTTTCTATTGACAGCCGATACTCTATACTCTTTATAGTCTATACAGTCTATAGTCTACACAGCCTTTTCTCTTTACCAGTAAACACTGTAACAGTGTATAGTGTGTATTTATATAGTGTAAAGGCAGTATCTAGAAACCACTCGATGAGCACGACATAGAACACAGATAATGGTTCTAACACACTGACTAGACAGGTAGGTTTGACCAGAGACAAATTAAATCGATCCAGCCTTCCCGAGTGGGCAAGTGGGATAGTTGCAATTTATTATCCATTGATAGTGTCGACCAAGTGCCCAACATCGCAACGTCGACCACATCCTGACAACCGCAAAGTTTCCCCGGCTCCTCATTTAACATTCGGGCAGCTGATGGTGCAATTGGCGAACGAAGGCTCGAAAAGAACCAAGAAATAGAATAGTTCCTTCTAATTTGGGAAAAATACTAATTGGACATCTACATCGAAACACATATCGGAAATTTCAATGTTTAGTCGCCGATGTCGATGTGCTTAACATCGATGGTTACTTTCCCAATATATCGTTGTTCTAAAACATCTACTCTCTAAATCTGAATTAGTCATAAGTTACTAACTAAATAGTGCCAAATCGTTTACTAATACACTGTAGTAAGCATTTTTACTATAAATTAGTTAAAAACTACTAATTCTTAGTAAAAAACTTGTTGGAATACAACGATAATATACACCCACACAAATATACACTCAAGTATACACCATTGGGGGTCTTCACATTTTTATGGTGGTCTTCATATTTTTGACCTGTACTTCATGGGTCCTTACTCTTTACTAAGAAGAGACTTCAGTCTTGTGTCAACCGTCGTTACATCATAATAACGTGCAACAACTCTCTAAAGATTCTTGTAAAACTTTAAAGATTATTTGTCACTTCTATTTGTTTACTTACTAGAATATGTGGAATACCTTTTGTATGTGTGAATTCAATAAATAATAACTTTTAAATTAAAGCATTCACATTTAACTGATTCATTCTCTGATGAGAATGTAAAAAGTACTAATTCAGTTAGTATAGGTAACTATATCAATTAGTGAACCTTACCAAATGAATTAGTACTATTTTACTTTGAATTATAGTTGTTTTTAACTAATTGATAGTAAAATACTTACTAAAGTGTATTAGTAAACGATTTGGCACTATTTTGTTAGTAACTTATGACTAATTCAGATTTAGAGAGTATGATTTGTTTCGATGTCCTATCAATAGAGAAAAAACAAATTGGCTTTTAGTGTTAAAATAATATATATATATATATATATATATATTAATAT
>UCOH01012370.1:0-28595 GCA_900474275.1 Synergus japonicus | reverse complement strand
AAAAAAATGCCTAGCTAAGTTAACTAGAATTTTTGGTTAAATATACCATATTTTTTCTATTTAACTTAACTAGGCGTTTTTTTGAGTGTATAAAAATGGTTTTTTGAATAGAGCTAACAATTAATCAAATGTTTTTGAACATTTGGAATGCATGGTACATTTACCAAAAATATCATTATATTTTTGAATATTATTTCTTAAATTAAAGTACACAAATCTCTTCCCTGATTCTACAGATCTGCAGTTTGATTAGCTTTTGCGTGACAGTTCTCAGGCCGTATTCCTGCCTGGCGCCTTGAAATCGTCACGCCCTTTGTCACCCCATAGCACCCCCGTACTGTAGCGACATTAGCAGCATTCAAAACATACCTTAATGTTTCATCTGAGAATTTATAACATATTTAATGGTCGAAGGTCCCAAGATTATACCGCGAGATAAGACTGCATGCACATTCACGCTGTTTGGAGATTTATGAACACTGAATTGTGAACGCTGGACAGTTCGCGCAGACATTAGAAAACTTTTCTGGTACTTTATTACTGTCGCTAGGACAAATAATTAAAGTGCTGTAAACCTAAAAAAGAATCGCGAAAAAGCAAAACCTTTGGATTTATTGAGATCTTCTTTAAAAATGTTAAGTTAAGTAATGCGTGTTCTTCATTCATCTATAATAAATATTCCCCAAGTTGACCTACCCCAAGAGAAATTGTATTATTTCTTCGTATATACGGCTGACGTTGCGAAAAATTAACATATCGAGCAGAACTCATTAACCGCGCTATTTCAAACCTTTAGTGCTTCGTAAATTTCATAATTAATACCACGACCAAGAATAACACAAAAAACGAAAGTTACAGCGTTCTTTTAATAGGTGCTTTTACTTTCTTAGGATTATATGCGAGTTTATAATGTTTATAATGTTATCAACTGGAATTAAGCTGTACCTATTTCCTGTATAAATACCTGGGATATAACTTTACTCTTAATTATGCAATTAAGTCGGGTACTTCTTCAACTTTCTTGGATATTACCAATAAGCTACAAAGTCTAAGCAATGTTTTTTGTTGGAAACAGTAACTCTAAACAGTTCTTACATTTCTAATTTTTGTTCTTAAATAAAGCACACTACTCATTAATTAACACAGGCATATAAAGATGAGATGCGTTGAGCACTTTTGCACAAGACACACCCAGTAGAGACGAATGGAATGGGAATGGTCGGTGGCAATTTTTGCTGATCTCTCCCGCGTATCGTAATCACGCACTACGATCGCTATGCAAACAGCCGGTATTTATAGGGACGTATATAACTGAGAGAGCGATGTTATATGCACTGATGGTGAGAAGGAGTTAGAGGGAAAAGGGGGGAAAGGGAGTTACCTATAGAGAGGATGTCGGCAGTTCGTTCGGTGATGATGAGCCTGCCGGTTACGACATGGAATGATCGCCTGCATGTATCAACGTCGTCCTCTTCACTTCTATTTTGTCGTCTCCTCCAACTCCGGGCAGATCTCCTCTCCCTGACCACTCCACCCAATGAAAATCATAATAATCATAAGAAGAAGCTGTCAATTGCTGATGACATTGCTCAGAAACCTAACATAATGCTCTTCAAAGAAATTAGTTTTTACATTGCATGTTTGTTTCTAAATATGCATTTATTCGTGATATGGTTTCGACTATTAGATATATATATATTAGATTAGATTAGATTAGATACAAAAGTTATTGCATGTGAAAACTGGATTCTATTCCTTTTGTAAACTTGTGCTATTGTCAGTAAGGTAATCATAATGACAGAAACTGACCAAGGGCAGAGAATTTACATATGTAATGACAGATGTAATGACACAGGAAATAGTGTCATTCTTATGGAACTCGTAACCGAAAAGTATAGTGATTCAGTAGTACGTATGAGGAATTCCTGCAGCCATTATCATTCCGTGTCGTGATTTGTCACACTCGACTTGCTTTGCAGTAACAGTATAATGCGTGCCAAGTGTTACACTGCATGACACCGCAAAGTTTACGTCTATCTCCGCCTCGACTTACTATTTAAGATTAAGAAGACAAGAATCCGGAAGCAAAATATTTAGGAGAAGGATGATTAAATTACACTTTGAAATGTGAACATGTTATACGTTGTTACCATTTTTGTTACTTATGCACGCATCTTCGAAATAACATACGGCGAGTAGCAAAATTTTCAGACTATATTTAAGCAAATTCTCCAGGAATTTTAAGTGATAAATTCAAATATAATTAGTGCTTGAGTTTTATTGAGGAAATAACGTTCGATATGAAGTATCCTAACACTAATTGGCACCTGTTGCTTAGGAAGCTTGAAATAACTGCCAATACGTTGCGCCACTTTTCAGGACAGTTTCTATATTCTTCAGGAGCAAAGAGATTCTTTCAGATTAAATTTTTCTTTTTTATTAATGGACATCATCACCAACTCCCGTTTAAAATTTGGATCCTGAATTAACGAAGCACTAGGGGACATTGGATAACATGGGAAAATTCAAGGTTTCTCTCTAACGAGCACCCCGCTGCCTTAGATCTACACTTACAACGAATAGTAATAAAAGACTCAAGATTTACGACGGAATAAAAGGAATTGTTGGGGCCTTATTTAATTAGGATCTTACGCGAGGTACCGTATGAATCTTCTTCCGCAAATCTGCTATATATCTATAAAATATAAATTGCACTGCGCTTTTATTGACCTTTGATTCAATAAAATTTGCGGCATTAGTCCTAGAGTTAAATAGAAATGTATTTTTTTTTAATTCATCCAGCTGCTTTTTTTTATTGAATAAGTGAGCAGTAGGTCACTGAATAAAATCAGTGCAAAACGCTATTCTATTTATTTAAATATACTATCAGACCAACACGTGCGCTTCGCGCACGATTATTTATTTCATTTCTTACGACTTCAAGTCATTAAAAAATCAATGAAAGATCATTGATACAAATTTAAATAATCATTAGAAATTTGTGAAATCCTTTAAAATTCTACGAGGAACTTTAAAATTCATTAAAATTCTTGGAATTCCCTAAACTTCCTTAAAAATTTCTTTAAATTTCATGAAGTGCTTTTAAGATTCAACTAAATCTTTTAAATATTATACAAATCTCTTGTAATCACTTTAAATTCCTAAAAACCTCTTAAAATCATTTAAAATTCTATGAAAAGTTTTTAAACCCTTTAAAATTACTTTTAAAAATCAATATTTTGTGAAATACTTACAAGCTTTTTAAAATTCTTTAAAATTCCATAAGGAACTTTAAAATTCCACTAAATCTTTTAAATATTATACATATCTCTTTTAAAAGATTTCAACAAATTTGAACGATTTCTAAAATTTTGCCTGAAATTTTAAGGGTTTTTCAGGAATTTTAAAAGAGGTTCTAGAATTTCGAGGAATATTCAGATATTTTAACAAATTTATGAAAATTGCGAGGGATTTTATGAAATTTAATGACTTTCAAGTAATTTTTAGAATTTTAAAAAATATTTCGTGAAATTTTAAGAGATTTTAAGGGATTTCAAAAGGTTTGTATGAATTTTAAGGGGTTTTTAGGAATTTAAAATGAGGTTTTGAACTTTCGAGGAATTTAAATATATTTTAACAGATCCTCTTAAAATCCTTTAAAATTTCATGAATCCTTTAAAATTACTTTTAAAAATCAAAATTTTGTACAATTCTTGTAAGCTTTTTAAAATTCTTTAAAATTCCACAAAAAACTCTAAAATTCCACGAAAATACTTTTATAATTCCTTAAAATTTCTTGCATTTTTGTTAAAATCCTTTATAATGTAACGAAAAACTTGAAAATTCCTTAAAATATATAAAAATTTTTCAAAACTTTTCAAATTTCCGTACAATTCCACAAAAAAATGATTTTAATCGTTTTTGTAGTTTTTAAGGGATTTCAAAAGGTTTTTAGAGTTTTAAGAAATTTAAACGTATTTCGTAGGTTTTCCTGACATTTTTTTGCACAATTAGTTTGTTTTTCTTCTTTCAACTTCAGGTCATTCAAAAACCAATCAGGTTTGTAACAACAATGTATGTGAGATTTTCGAGACATTTCGTGACACCACTTTTTTAAGATAGGATAATAACATGACCTATGACCTTTATTGTCAAAAATAATTTTAAAAAATTGATCAATTCATCGGTATCGTGAAAGACAGAAGACGACTTCTGATTCTTGATGAATCAACTGGAGAACTCGTCAGCTCGTCGTGGAAAGCGCGCGTTAATTGGCAGTAGCGTACTCACGGAAGGGCGCTCATTATCGTTAATTTTAATTAGTACTTATCCTTCAACGATGCACTTCAGAGCTGGCGCACCCTCTGGAGCAGCGGGAGACATCTCGGAGACGTCAGGTTCGCGACAAGGTGACGCAGAGAAGTAACTCTTGAACCTTCGTCCAGCACCCTCCTCCTACCTATTTATCCTCTTCCTCCCTCCCTCATTTGATCTTCAGCCTCGTAGGTATACATATGTATATTTTTAAGCCTTGTTTTTTTTATAAACGGCCACAACTCGGTGAAGGACTCCTGTGGTGAGGGAGGATGAAAAAACTTGCGGCTTTCTCGCAAGTGAGGTGATCCTTGTTGGATCCACTTGATTTTTAAGGACCCCCTACTTGCGAATCTTCGGCTCGTTGTACATACTATCTCTCTGATCGCGGTGAGAGTTGGAATGCTTCTGGATTCCCACCATTTCGTGATTTGAATTGATAAAGATTTTTATTTCAAATAATTTTTATTTGAAATAATTTTTTATTTCAAATAATATTTATTTCAAAGCCAATCAGATTTGCAACAATAATATATGCGAGATTTTCGAAAGATTTCGTGACACGACTTTTTTAAGATAGGACAGTTTTTATTTCAAATTATTATATAATCAATTGAGTTTAAAGATACAATTATTTAATCGTTTTCTTTAAATAACAATAAGCGGTAAATTAAAAAAAAATGTCACCTCTGTGATAAATGATGGAAATACTAACAAGCAAACAAGATTAACTACCCTGTCAACTAAATACATCGACTTAAAGATTATTCGAAGGCTCCATACTTTTTCACTAATTTCGCAATCAACACCAAAGATAAATGAGTGCCGTTTTTGGTATCGCTGCAGGAGCCGCATTTCATTTAAAAATAGGATACGAACTGAACGATGATCACATAGTTCTTAACTTCTGACAAGACACCACTCGAACCCTCTTCATCCAGGCGGTAATGGCCTAGGTAGAGGCTGAACAAGAGATGGAGACAGGAAAGCATCAGACAATTAAATCTTTTTAATCGTTACTGAGTAATCGGCCTAAATTAGAGATCACAGAGTCAAGAGCTACTCTCTGATTATCCCCCAGTCTCAACCCTCGAGGGTGTGGGTGAAGAGCCAGGGACGAAATGTTTCTTTTCAGGCCCAAAGATACCAAGATTTTTATAATTGATTCCTAATTTTATCTTCCTAAATAAGTTATTTTGTATAAGAGAATATGCTCTCATATAAAGTGAGCATATTTTTAGTTTAATACAACACAAAATTTGCACAAAGATATAAGATTTCAAGTGAGGCCCCGCATTGAATGGGGTCCAATTTTTGAATTGGTCCATTCCTAAAGGAAAGGAGGAACACTTAGCAGAATACGTCCCGGTGATTATCGGCCGTGATAATGATCGAGTTGCTCGCAATGGCGTTATTGTGGGCCGCCGCTTTAGGCCATGTGAGGGTGGTTATTACGGATCGACCGGTTTCGTCCTGGTTCCATCTTGGCACCAAAGTCCAAAGACCGCAATCCTAAAGTGATATTTACCTCACACGAAGACAATGAATCTCACACACATCAACAAAGAATTCTACCAAAATTCGAATTTATTACTCTATGATATTATGTTAATATAATTTACGTACATGGAGGTTTCTTTAGATAACCAAGACTTGCTTAAATACATCAAACAAATTGCCACACAATATTTCCGAGTATCTATTCTAAAAAGATGATTGAGTCGAAGTCGAAATATCATAACGCCTATTCCGCACTCCTGATTCGTCGTGTAAGTATCGATAGTGATTTTCGACAATCAATATTTGTCGCATCGTAAATTTCGCGTGAATTGAATTTGAAATTTTGAATTTGGTTTCGTTAATAATCATTTTGTCACGAGTCTAAACTCAAAATAGGTACATTGAAAATTTAGGAATTTTAAGGGAATTTTATGGAATTTTTAAAGATTTCATGGGAGATAATGGTCTTTTAAATGTTATGGTAGAATTTTAAAGAATTTCAAGAAGTTTCTGGGAATTTTTAGAATTTTTCACGACTTTGATCAGATTTCAATCGGATTTGAAGGTACTTTTATGACTTTAAAAATATGAATTTTGTGGGATTTAAATAAAGAATTTAAAACTGTATAGGGAATTTTATTCAGGAATTTCACAAGCTTTTTAGGATTTTAAAAAGATTTTGTAGAATTTACAAAGATTTCGAAGGTTTTTGTCAAATTTTAAGGGTTTTCAAAAAATATATCTAATTTATAAAAGATTTAAAAATATTTTTAAGGATTTTATGGAACTTGATGAAATCTTTAATGATTTTAAGAGTTGAAACATTTCTAGAGGTTGGTAGAAATTTTTAGAGATTTTCACTAATTTTAACATGGATTTCAAGAGATTAATGATTTTGAAGGTTTTTATGTGCATTTTTAATGATTTTTAAGTGACTTTTAAAAAATTCAAGAGATTTTTAGGATATTAAAACAATTTTGTAGAATTTTATGGGATTTTAGGATATAACGTCGAATTTTAAGGGATTTTAAAAGCTTTGTAAGAGTTTTATGAAATTTAAAGGAATTTGAAATGTTCTCCTAAAATTTTAAGCAATTGTATGAGATTTCTAATAATTTTAGGTGATTTCGAGAGATTTTTCTGATATTTAAATGATTTTGTAATATTTTTAAGGATTTCATGGAATTTGATGAAATCTTTAATGATTTTAAGAGATTTTAAGAGTTGAAACATTTCTAGAGGTTGGTAGAAATTTTTAGAGATTTTCACTAATTTTAACATGGATTTCAAGAGATTAATGGTTTTGAAGGTTTTTATGTGCATTTTTATGATTTTTAAGTGACTTTTAAAAAATTCAAGAGATTTTTAGGATATTAAAACGTTTTTGTAGAATTTTATGGGATTTTAGGATATTTCGTCGAATTTTAAGGGATTTTAAAAGCTTTGTAAGAGTTTTATGAAATTTAAAGGAATTTGAAATATTATCCTAAAATTTTAAGGAATTGTATGAGATTTCTAATAATTTTAGGTGATTTCGAGAGATTTTTCTGATATTTAAATGATTTCGTAATATTTTTAAGGATTTCATGGAATTTGATGAAATCTTTAATGATTTTCAGAGATATAGAAAGTTGAAACATTTCCACAGTTTGCTAGAAATGTTTACAGATTTTCACGAATTTTATGCGATTTCACAAGTTGTCAAAGGTTTCTAGGAATTTTTAAAGATTTTCACGAAGTTTAACATAGATTTTAAGAGATTAGAGATTATATAAAATATAATAAAATATATAATATTTAAAAAGAAGATAAATGCGCGCTCTCGTTCTTTATTATAAATTAATGAAAGCGCAGAGTTAATATTATTCATTGCGAACAGCTTATCGTGCATTAGTATATTACATATTATCAATCTTGCCACTCATATCGCTGATAATAGATCCTACTGTATAATAATAACCCATTTGCAGAATTAAATTGAACCTCGACTGCAGAGTAAAGAGAGTTCGACTGATCGACACGATAGCAATCGCAATATAATTACGCGATACAATCAGTAGGTGTAAATTGAACGTGAAACACATTTTTCTCAACAATGGCATATTTTTCGAGTCCTACACGAAAGATGTCAGAGAATGCCCTGAAGAAGTAATGTAATAGGTGAGCAATTAGGCACGAGCGATTAAAAGAGCAAATTTTAATAGGGCAGAGTATAAGCGCCCGAAGAGGATTTTGTGCTCGTGCTCTCTTCACTGTCTCTCCCATAATCTCTCTTCATCTCTTCCAGTCCTGTCTCTCCATATCGCTCTCTTTTTCTCTCTACTACTGTTGCTGTTTCTGCTGCAGTCCAAAAGTCGATAAATCTTCCTAACATGTATGTAGTAACTAGTAACCGATTCACATTTATACGACTGTTGTGAGATATTAGCTATTACAAAGAGTTATGACTCTCCTTGGCTCTCCCACTTCTCTTCTCTCTTCAGCACACTCACCCTACAGCCTACGGGATGCAGGAATGACTGTGATCGCGGGTTATGAATTATACCGCGAAACCCCCTCGTTTTCGGTTTGCGGGTAAGGTACCTTATTGCAATGATGGACGACGAGCGTTGGAACGATCGCGCCTGCAAAAGTGTCGACCCTTCCACGAATCTGTCAGAATTTGATTTTTCATCTAATAACAGAAATTATCCCGTCCTTGAGAAAGAGCTTCTTTATCTTAAGAAAATCAATGATATAATCAATCAATTGATATAATGGACAAATTGGTTCAAATGGCTCGTAGAAGAGACTCAGTAACACGATAAGGGACAAAACTTGTTCTATTTGTGTGAAATAGAAGATTATAGAGAAGCATGTCTGGTGCTATAATTGAGAAACGTTTTCATTCCTATCCAGCAACTTGTTTATGAAATAGTCTTTTCATTTGATATTTTGGTGCTTTATATCCCACAGCTATATATATAGTGGTTTTAAATTTGCAGTGGATAGCAGAGGACTGACTTAATACTGACTTTTAACCATAATGCAAATCTTCAAGTGTATCGTCGTTCGATTTTGGTAATCCATTCTCTGAAAAACGCTTTCGCCAATAACAGACACGCCCCAAAAGCTTACAGAATTCATGCAAATACTTTTCGCATAAATACGTATAATCCGCTGGCGCAGTTTTGCCCTAAATTTAACATCCTTTCTTTACAGAATCCTCTTTTTTTGACTAATTTCTCTTTCTTTCCCCCGGGGGCTACATCACGCGATGACTATTTCTGCAAGAGTCTGCAAATTGGAATATATACATAATTTTGACACGTGGTTGCTTAATATGATCATAGATTTGTCATTGTGACCCAAGACAATATTTTTCATTATCTTGACACGCATTATGTTCAAGATATCTATAATTTAATATCCCAAATTCTCCATACAAGTAAGATAAAGCACGAAAATATATGCATCATCTTCGGAACAAAACTAAAAAATGATGATACCAACTTATGTTATAATAATATTCTGAATCATTTGAAAGTTAAACATACCTATTTTGAAAAGCATCAGTTTAGAGTGGATGTAAATAGGATACCCAAACGAAGGATTAATTATTCGTTTATCAAGATGCAGATTATAACTGTTTCGCATAAGGGGCGTCCCAAGATGATTATGTCTTTTGGCGGAACCCTATGACCAGATCTCTCGCACTCTCTTTAGGAAAATTACGAATGTCTAGTGGACGATGACCACAAATGATGACTGCAGTTTGCCCCATGAGACTGCCTGCATCTCGAAATTGTCTTAAGCGCCAAATTACATGTATGCTAAGCGGCACCGGTTCAAGATTATTATTATCAACGAATGTGTTGCCCTTCTCAGAAATATTACGCATATGTAAAAGTATACACACACGCTGAATTTCTGTCCTGATTTCTTTTCTTCATTTGAATGCGATTTATCTTAACAGTGATCCTCATAAGATCCATTTTTTTCCATCTCTCCATAAAACATCATCTGAAGGAATCTTATTCCTTCTGCCATTTTCTTCAACGCAGAAAAAATTGTTAATATATTTCAATATACAGGCTGGCTACAAGATTCAATTTTTCAATTTCCCTGACAATTATTAACTTCTAATTTCTGAATTTGAGATTGCCAGCAAAGTCAGCTTTTATCCTAAATATTGAGAGTCACTGGCTAAGCGATGGACTGCATAAAACTAAACGTAGACCCAATTGGTAGTCTTTCTCATAATACGTTATTAATTTGAATGCCTAGTGTGCGATGAATTATTTAAGGCGCCGATTATCCTAATGCGCTTCATTTCGTACTCTTATACTTCCTAAGAGAACCCGTTACAGTTCCTAAATGCGAAATTAGTACTCATTCTTTCAGAATACGAGTCACGTTCAAGATGTAACACTCTGGATCGTAAATAATAAGTTGGACAAGTATAAAGTAGCTTCATAATCGAAAAAATTAAACCTAATTCATCCCAAGTAGTAATAGTGATATATGCTAAATTAGACACTTCAAGTTACAAATTTTTGAAAGTAGAATTCGGCCTCTGTATGACTAAGTATAAATAGTATATGCTGTATATATTTCATCTTTAACAGTACAACCAGTTTTGAGAATAATTTACTACTATATTTTAATTTAAGACTCGTTTCATCAATTTTATTGTAAAATAGCACTAATCAAAATGACTTGTAATTACTAGTAATGACTAGATCTCTATAGTAATCAAAATAATTGTAGACTCCTAGAAAAATAATTTTAGAATGTTGACAGTGGTTCGTTGAAATCGAAACGCATTCACGTGTTCGTTTAGGGCGTCACGTCATTGAGATAGACAGACGGAGACTAGGAATGGAATTTCGTGGGTGGATCACCACCGAAGAAATGTCTTCAGGCTTCTCAGTAGACCTCAAATAATTGTGCGGACCAGGACGATGCCGTTTCGCTCAGGGCTGCCATCTCGATCATTGTAATTATGGGAGTCCCTGTATACAGCCAGCCGAATGAAACTCCTTTTCGAAAAACTCGTGACGACCTGAATTCGTCGAATCGACAGGCGGTCCTGACGAACGAGTTGGAATCTCGTAGGTGGCTCCATCAAAGATGTCCCGAAGCACTTACAGGACTTACTTAGGTACTCCTTTCGCCGTAAAATAATTTAAGTGGGATGAAGACTGAAGACAAAAAAGATGTGGTGCAAAACTGTAAAAAAGAAGAGGAATTTTTTAAACTGTTCGAGTGAGGCGAGAGACAACGACCCCTTGTCACCTTTTAAGAAAATTTCTGGAATTGGATTCAAATTACGAATTATTGTTGTAGAAAGTAGAAGTATATTCTAGTAAGACAAATTTCTACTGTCAAAAATAGAGATTTTAATGTAATATCAAGTGGAAAAATTGCTTAATGGTCAGACAGGAAAGTTTTGATTTCCCTTAATCTATTCTAAAAAGATGATTGAGTCGAAGTCGAAATATCGTAACGCCTATTCCGCACTCCTGATTTGTCATGTAAGTATCGATAGTGATTTTCGAGAATCGATACTTGCCGAATCGTAAATTACACACGTGAATTGAATTTGAAATTTTGAATTTGGTTTCGTTAATAATCATTTTGTCACGAGGCTAAACTTGAAATTTTATGGAATTTTTAAATATTTTATGGCAGATAATGGGATTTGAAATGTTAGCATAGAATTTTAAAGAATTTCAAGAAGTTCCTGGAAATTTTTAGAATTTTTCACGACTTTGATCAGATTTTAATCGGACTTCAAGGTACTTTTATGTCTTTTAAAATATGTATCCTCGGATTTAAATAAGGAATTTAAAACTTTATATGGAGCTTTATTGAGGAATTTCAAAAGCTTTTTATGATTTTTAAAAGATTTTTTAGAATTTACAAAGATTACAAAGGTTTTCGTCAAATTTTAAAGGTTTTCAAGAAATTTTTCGATTTTTAAAAGATGTTGTGGAATTTTTATTGGTTTGATGGAGTTTTATGAGATTTCTAATAATTTCCATAAACGTATTTCCAGAGATTTTTCTGATTTTTAAAACATTTTGTGAAATTTTAAAGGATTTCATGGAATTTGATAAAATTTCTAATGATTTTAAGGGATTCTAAATGTGAAGGAATTTCAAGAGATTTCTAGGCAGTTTTAGAGATTTTTACTAATTTTAACATGAATTTCAAGAGATTAATGATTTTGAAGGTTTTTATGTGCATTTTTAACGATTTTTAATTAATTTGTACGAAATTCAAGAGATTTTAAAAGCTTTGTAAGAGTTTTATGAGGTTTTAAGGAATTTGAAATATTATCCTGGAATTTTAAGGAATTTTATGAGATTTCTAATAATTTTAATTGATTTCGAGAGATTTTTCTGATATTTAAATGAGTTTGTGAGAATTTTAAAGGATTTCATGGAATTTGATAAGATTTCTATGTAATATTTTTAAGGGATATAAAATTGTCATGGAATTTCAAAAGGTTTCTAGGAATTTTAAGCGATTTTGCAGGTTTTCAAATGTTTCTTGCAATTTTTAGAGATTTTTACAAAGTTTATCATGGACTTTAAGAGATTAGAGAAATAAAATATAATAAATTATAGAGTATTGAAAAAGAATGTAAATGCGCGCGTTCGTTCTTGTATTAAGTAGAAAAGGCACGTAACAGTAAGACACGAATTTGTAGGAAATTTTATAATTCTATGTCTTACCAGAACATTCCTTTTCCACCAATTGCAATAAGTAAAAACAGTACAGAAATTATTTTATCTTCTTTCTCATCCCTAAAATTACCTTTAAACTTATTGCTGCAATCTTGAAACAAATGTCTTTCTCCTGAGCAAATAAATTGGAGGGTTGCCTTAATCTCGGCTTATCAGTCTAAAATCCGAAAAAAAAAGAAAACATATTCAATGCTGCCCGTTTACATTCGAGTTTACGAGTCCTGTGGGCGAAAAGTAAATTATTCGCCCAGTGTGATGTTAAAAAGCCATGCGAATGCCCTCGGAAGCCAATTAGGGCTCCTCCGATTATGGTTGCGACCTAATCGGCTCGATTACTCTGACCCTTTCAAGAATTTTATACTACGTAAACAATCACTATCTCCAGGTGGTTTTAATAACTTAAGTTTATTATTTAAATAAAAGTTGTGACATTGTTATACAAGAATCATATCTACAGGAAAAAAGTACAAAGTTATAATTCATAATTTATGCAATAGCCAATAATGCGGTACAAACTTGTGATAATAATCATGCGTAGACAAAGAGTATTTCCATTCTTTCATGTCTTTCTATCTCTCTCTTTCCCTTTCATTTTATCTCCGAATATATTGAATATATATTCAAATAATTACATATTTTCCGATATTAATTTATTAATGATCTACAATTGAAGAACGGTAGGATTTAACGAGGAGAGGAAAATGGAGTACAAATACAAAAATAAATCGGAAATCGCCGAAAGCTGCCAGGATACAAGGCACGACAAATTTTTGCACAGAAGCAAACACGAAACTGTGATCGAAACATTTTTTTTCTTTACTTAAAAAACGTAAACGATTAGATGACACACAGACTTGTGGCAGTAAAGTTAACTGTTAAAAACTTTTATTTTATTCAGAAAAACTGTCAATAAAACATCAGTCGGGCATGAATTTGATCAAGTTGGTATATAATTTTTTGTTTATTCAATTATTTAGTGCTTTTCCTTTTTTTTTTTTTTTTATTGTGTTGCTTTTTCTTTGTACACTCATCTGATTAAAAATATATGTAGTAATACGATTAAATGCGATTAATGCGATTACAGAAAGAGTAAGTTGTGTTAAAAAATCCTACATTTAACAAGATAAGTGTACAATTAGATATAATAAGAGTTTTATTCATTTCTTTAGCCAGAGTTCGTAAAAAGAACCATTTACTGCCATATCAGCCACGAGCGAGTGTCAGTGAATCTTAAATCTACTTCTCAGTGCTAATCATCCTATCATTATATCGATAAAAATACAAGTCGTATTCAGTCAACTTGCCTTGTGTTTTGTCTGGATATATCGGCATTAGCAACCATTACAACCCATGCAACACTTCAGTTAAAAAAAAATAATAATAACAATTTTGTGGTATCGTCGATATAAAAAAAATATTTGTCACCACCGAAGCAATTAAAATGTTAGTATTTTCGAACTTTCTAGAGTTTCGTTTTCAAAGAGGCGATTTTCACCATCTATATATATATTTTCTCTTAATTTTTCGGAAATTTAGAAAAATGGATCCGTGGATCGTCAGAAAACGACAACGACAACATGGTTATCACGCACGTGCGATGTGTATTATATTTTATATATACGTAGCTCCTAATCTATGCGCACTAACTACAATATATAAATACTTTCTATATATAATGTATACTATATTTATAGATATTTGGCGTGACTCGTAAATTGGTAAATGTATAACGTGGAACGAACTAAGACGCTTCTCTACGACTGATTTCCACGACACGGATTATTTTTATACTTATCCGAATGGTTAACGGAAATTAGAAATGCTCAGTTAATAAAAAGCTGTTATTTAAAGTTCGTTAATTAAAAAACAAAAGATTACTATATGAAAAAAAAGTAACTTTATCAGCGTTTATTCTCTATTTAGGATGAAATAGACGATGGAAATGAAATATTACCGCAAGCGGATGAAAAAAAGACAAGCGTGTGAAGTGTTTGCATTCTTAAAGTTGTCTGTACACGATTGTGATTCTTCAATCTTCGCATCAACATATTTACATTACACAATCAGGGCGAAGTTAACAATAATACAAAGTAATAAAATATCAAGGTACAAGTACTTGTCGCATTTATGGTTCGAAACGAGAGTATTCCTCCTCATTCAGGATTGACAAAAAATAATTTATTTGACAATTTTTTTTTGCGCATTCGATCTCTGCCTTAGAGGCACGTATGCTCCTCCTCCACTTTCTTACAATAGAACCCACACTTCTTTTTTAACAGCGTTAAATAAACATATTTATACCGTTAGAAGTGAATTAAACGTGTAAGGCTCGTGTTAAATTATATAAACTAAAGTATATAACAAGAAATAGAGATTTTATTTGAAATAAACTCTTTCTTGGAAATATTATCAATAAATCGTGAATTGTTTAAAAAAAATAAATGTGTTTAAAGAATACAGTTGATGGTACTTTTTAAATTAAGATTCTAATTTTAATCTTATTCTCAGAAACTATAAATGCATCCAAAGTTAGCAAAGTCAAAAGATTAATAAAAACTCTCCCAAACATTCAAACGGGTGACTTTGCAAAATAAAAATGTTTACAACTGTATTCCTTATTATTTTTGGTTCTTATTTAATCAGCCAATTTAAAAATAAAATCAATTTGTTAAACGCAATTCTTATAACACGTTTTTGCGAGAATTAGATCTTGAAAGAATATTTTATCTAAACAGGCGGCAAAGCCCAAAGCGTTGCTGTTTTATCAGCGGAGGTGCTCAAAAATGAGAATTCCGTCGGATGCCAACGACCAGAAATTACTTTGTCTTGATGTTGAGCAACTACAACGCTTGGTAACGGCATCGTAAGGTCACCTGAAAACCCAAGAAAATATTCTTTAATATCTAGTAAGGAAATGCACTATTTTCTTCGCTTCACTTTTATATAATTTCAAGTTCAAAGAGTAGTAACTGTAACTATGACGATTTTTTTGAGTATTTAAATAAATTCACCATTACTTTAAATAACTGATTGCAATTCATACCTTGTAGATCCGTTAACACCAGCTTATTATCATATCCTCCAGTCAGAAGATAATACGCGGAGGGTGAAAATCGTATGCTTCTAATATCCGCGGCATGAGGTTTGAAACACTGAACTGTCCTTCCACCGCGAATATCGAAAAGAACGCAACTGCTGTCTTCGTGACCAGAAACCAAAAGCCTTCCAGAAGGATCAACACAAACTGCAGCCACTGCACTACCAACCTGCAATGGAATTAAATTCTGTTCAGCGAAGCAATAGAACCACTCTTTTGATCAACAATAATAAACGTCTGATGAAGATTCCATCTGCCTATTGGATGAAGCAAGGCTATAGGTTTGATGGTGGTGCAAAAAGAACTTCGACGGAATGCTCATCAGACGAAAAAATAAAAGATCTTATTAAAGAAAATAAACTAATGCAATCAGTCGTTTCATGAATAGCGGTGCGAATTGCTTCAAAACAAAGAATCTTTTGCGTTGACTGAAGTTTACATGATCAATAATTTGACAAATTCACCAACCCTGCTCCCAGGAACTGTAGCTGGTGTAACCATGTTGACACAACCTCTCGTCCTGAGATCCCAAAACCTGACAGTTTTATCTTGGGCACCACTAACGAACATTGCACCTCCCCAATTATAGAGAGTTAAAACGTGCCCGCTATGACCACTGAGTGCTTGAAAAGGTGTACCAGTCGCACAGTCTGTAACGTAAATCTTACAATCTCCAGCTCCTCCACTGATAAGGAGACTAGATTTGTTTGAAGTATCTTCTAGGAAACAGAGGTCGCGTACTGTCCCGTCGTGCATCGTCAACTCGACTTCTTGACCTGGAATCAAAGCAATTAATATTAATATTTTAATTAAGCATAGGCGAAACTTTCAGTTTGAGTTTAATAATAATAAACCACTGCTTGATGAAAACAGGAAAATAATCTATAAATGTACTTTCAAAGTCCTGTAAGTTTAGTTGAGGGACCACCAGTGATTAGTGAGAAAAAAAATAAAACGTAAAATCCTGTAAGACGTTCTACGTCGAAACCAAAGAGAATTAAAAAAGAATTAAAATTTAAAGCTAAATAATGATTGCAATCAGTATTTATAGAGAGAAAATTTCCTATTAAATCCCTTACTTCTAATATATCTCTAGGAAATTTGCAAATAATTACGCAATATCGTTACTTTCAAAAAAATTAAATGTACAATTGCACATGAAAAAAGTGGCGAAAGTCTAACCTTTGACATGAATTATTTTTTACTGTTGTAAATTGTACACATTAAGAATTAAGATTGTTATTTTCATCACGCAATATGTGAACTCTGAACTAAGAAGAAGTAACTGTTGTCACTGACTTTCTAAACATCTCGTATTATGGTTGAAGTGTTACCTTCAAGATTTGACGTATCAGCATTAAATCGCATTAATTTCACTGTTTTGTCATTACTTCCGGTTGCCATCAATTGCCCATCCGGTGTCCAAGCCATGCAATATATCGAGCCTTTATGGTGCTTTGTTCTTTTGAAGAGGACCGTCGGTTGGTAGGTCTGGTGGTCTTCTCTGAAAAACAATATTTTTAAGATTAACAGATTGAATAAGTTTAAAGAAATTACAATAGTTGCGTGAAAACATTATAAAATCTTTCAGAAATTTTAAACAATTCCCTTTCACTCAAGTGCTTCTCGTATTTTTCTCGATTCTTCCATGCACCGGATATTCTCAGTCGTTACTTTCTTTGACAATAAAAATAATTTTTCCATCTAGTTCCCAACCTTTCCCTTGTTTGCTCCACTAATCACGTATTTCTAACAATTTTCAACCTTAATAGCAAAACAAAGCAGATAAATAGAAGCAAAATAAATAAATAAATTACGAAAATGATTTTAATTTTTTAAAAAATCTATCAAGTTTATTTATTAAAGTGGTTTAAAAAGCTAATTATCGGACGATTTATGTAGAAGTTAACAGGAACTTTGCAGACATGAATAAATCAAAATTATTAGCATACTACACTTTCCCTATTTAAATATTTTCATATTTATCTCTATTTTGTTCCGCACAGAAAATTTTCAGAATATGGACCACTTTCAAGAAAACAATGATGGCCCTTCAAAGTGAAATCGATACAATCAATGATTCTAATCGATTAGTGTGGCGCAACCTGATTATTACACGGTTCGTGGATCCCACGATTTCGTAGAAAACGAAAGTTCACTATTTCCTATTTCTTTTCGCAATGATATTTGAATTCATAACAATAAAGTAGACAAAATGACTCAGACAGTCTTAGAGTATTATCTTCAATCATGATCAATTCAATCCAATTACTACAAGGGTTGTTACAGATATTAAATGGCTTCTACGTACACATCACTGAATAGCAATTGGATTACAAACTAACTGGTTATCAATTTGCGAGGTAATTTGTACCATGATAGTCACTGAAGATAAGCTGCAAAGACATTCCAGTTCCAGACACCAAAAAGAATAAAATACAAATAACACGTTAATTCTACTACATGAATGGAATCATTTCACAAAAGAAACACAAAATTTTGCAAGATTGACCTCACTTTTAAAGAATTAATTACTTTCTCAAATCAAGAACCATGTAATACCATGCAAATCATATTAAGACGGCTTAATATTTGTGAGACTTTTTTTGTCGCCTTTTTTTGGGCTTCAGTAGAAAGTGAAGATCCCTCAGATTCGCTAGAGAGACTACAAAAGTATACAAGAGAATAAACTACAAAAAATTGATTCGATGAAGGACGAATATTGAAAGTACTTTACATAGATGTTAAGTAATAATATTAATATAAAGTTACTGAATTTCTGGAATAAATAGAAATAAATAGGACAAACTTTACGTGATGATTCTTTCTTTTTTCCATATTTAGAAGATGAAAACGTCAATAGGTACTCCAAAGAAGTGGAGAAATGAAACGCGGAACCGAAATGGTCTGATTTCCAGCAATCGACATCATTTGTCACGTCGCATCACTATGCTTATGTGATGCGATAATCGACAGTGATTGCCTGTGATTGTTTTCACATGAACAGCAGGTGCCAATCACCGTCGATTTCTCGTAAATCCAGGATTTCTGATGATTTGATGGTCATATGGTGGCAAGTGCTTTTCAAGTGTTGATCAAGCTATTACAAAGTGTTTTTTATTTTGAAGGTAGAGAAATTTCTATTCTACAAAAAACATTCTTTTCTATCTATATTTCTAAATTCCAAAGCTTTCTCCTTAATATGATGAATTTTTGTATGTCTATTCGCTTTACTTTTGAAATATTACACCGAGTCAATTTTTTATCCTCAACTTTCTTTATAAGCAGTTTTATTATATATACAGTTCTGATCAAATGAAACCGAGAAAGAAAATCGTCAATTCGATAATCCAATCATCATCCTTGAAAAGAATTCAAACTTCGATAATACTATCTTAAAAAAGTAGTGATATGAACAAATGTGTCTTAAGAATACAGGATTTTCTTACCGAACATCGCTCAGTTTGGGATAGGCGCATATTCTAAGAGTTTTAGAATTTGATCCAACAGCGTAGAGTTTTCCATGGGGATGAAATTCCGCACAACGAACGGCTTGAACATCCTCGAGAGCAGTAACTGGAACAAATCTGGGTCGACCCCCATTGCTACTTCCGTTGCTCACATCCAATTCTGGTCTGGGATCCTGCTAGACAAGAAAAAAGATTATCGTTAGAATCAACCATGATTAAATTTCAAATTGACGATTACATCAAGAAGCATCCTTTAAAGTATACGATTATCGCACATTATACTTTTTTCAAGAAATTATTAGCTCAACAAGATACCGTGAAAGGCCATGAAAAAATAATCACCGTCATAAATATAAATTCTCACGTACTCAAAGGTGCGTGTCCTGTACTTTAAAACTTAATGTCACGAGTCATGAATCAAGCCTAATTAGAATTTGAAATGTCAAATTAGTTTTTTAAAGTCCTAAATCGAATTCGTTCACTTTCATGCGGAAATGTCATCCTACAAGTTTCAGTTTTATATTTTAAATACATTTAAAAGGTTACTCGACCTAATTTATTCAGCTATGTTTGCCGACCAATAGACATCATAGGTTTTTTCGTTAAGAGAAGTTAAATCAAAGAGAAAGGAAAAATCCTTTGCGCAGATTAGCATTTTTTAATAAGAAATTATCATTTCAGAAGAAGTATGTTTTCGAAGTACATTTTGATCATTTCTTTTGATATAAGAATCCATCTTCGTCTTGCACAACGGAACTTTGCCACGCTTTTACTTTCGATTTCCCGTCAGTGCAGGTGAACTGACCAGCCTATCAGATGCGATTATCTTCTCAGAGAATCCATTACCAAAGCAAATGAGAACTACGTTGTTCTCTTGGCAGCCAGTGCAAGACGAACTTTTTAATGCTTGTTAATAACTCGCTATTTACTAAAAAACACTTTACACGCACTAAGTATTAACGGTAAATGATGAACGTGAAGTTTTTATAAAAGTAAAAACATTCTACTGTACATATAAAATACAGTTTAATACTCAATAATTAATTTAATTTACTTATGTATTCCACCGTTTGAAACTAGTCATCTCTCTCTATCTCTCTCTCTCTCGAAAAAGAGGGTCACTGAAAATCAGTGAACTTCTACTAATTCAATTTTAGAGAGCTCACAATTAAATAGTTTTCATTGCAAATTACTGTAAATACAAACTAAAAAGCACTTATAATCTGTTCTATAAACAAAATCAGTAAAGAGAGAATTGCACGAAATGTTAACGGCATTCTTTAGAAACTGGATTAATGTGACCCTATTAATGTGACTTTTGATTTTCAGGTAAATCAACTGAAAAAAGAAACATGAAAAAAAGATAATTCCAAAACTAGAATTTTTTAACCCACTTCTGCTATTTGATTTTAGGGTCAATGGTATTTCCAAGCAAGTCTTACTGGATTGCCAACGAATTCGAATTAATTCGGAATAATTTGATTACCATTTCAATTCGCAACGCGGAACTGGTAATATCCATTTTTCGTCCTTGTCATAGGATACAAAATTATTACTCGATTACTTTCACTCAATGGGGTTTCGTATCAACACGAATTCAAAATAACGCTTACGGCAATTGGAAAATCTGGAAATCATATGTATAATTAAATGGATTACAGTTTGCATAATCGAGGCGACATTGGAACAGAAAAGTTACGCCATTATAAATCATTAGGCCACTGGCATCGGAAGTGCTTCAGACCCACTCGACGTAACAAATAAGCGGAACTCATGCGCAACTAGTTTATTCAATTTCACCGTTATTAATTGTTATTATACTCTAACAGACAGCCAATTTTTATATTTATATTTAGATATATAGTATAGAAATTTTCGTACGAATAGCTGGATTTTCTCAGCACAAACATAATTTTTTTAGGTACCAATAGTACCTAAAAATATAAATTGTTTAATTTCGATAATAGTTAACAGACTTAGTTTTATAAAAATCAAATTTTGGACTTTTAAACTTTAGGGGAACCTTATGCAAGAATAAATCTTTAGCACTTAGATAACTGAATATGCAACAAGTGGGTGCTGTGCATGGAAAGTGTGAACTCAAGACCTATTTTCATATTCCTATGTTACAAAATGTGTTTTCAACTCAATTTGATCATTCATGTAGGTCAGGACAGATGCTTAACTCACGAGATGAACATTAACAAGAGCAGACGTGAAATATTGAAGGAACATCATCGTAAATGTCTGCTTACTCATATTTTATGCTGCAATCAGTTTTTGTGGTAATCTAACGCTGACTCGTCATTACGTGTCGCCCTTGTTTATTTCAGAGAAAGACAATAGTCGCAACAAGTTCATCTTGCCTCATATCCTGAGACATGACAATGAAAATATGAAATGAATTCCACACTGAAAAAAAAATAGGTAGTCGAGCCAAATACTTTGGCTTGTAATATTGACAACGGCATATATTAATGTCAATATTAATATATGCATATATTAATATTGACATATTAAATATGTGCCGTTACTATTTGATTTGTTGGGATAAACATTTATCTTGTTGGCGTCATTTAGTTTTGAAAGAAATATTTTGAAAGGGGCTTTTTCTTATGAATGCAAGAAAGGCATACACTGAAGAATTCACGAACTATGTAATCGATATCACCGGACTTGAATATAACATTACGGTAATTACAAATTGCAAGCCTTTCCGTAATACACCTACTATAATTATTTCTTTCCCTCAGACATGGGTACCTTATGGTCGGAAAGTATTGCGCCACATCGACATCAACAGACAGACCATATAATTCCAGTTGTGGACCTACCGGTTTGCCACATTGTTAAAAATATTTTGACAGCAGTTTAACATATATGTTATAGTACCACATTTTGATATTCTTAAAATATAGCTACATTTTTAACATTTTTGACTTCTGCAAAAGTTCTCTCAACAATTTAACATAATAGGTATAATAATTTAGCAATAGCTCACTATTGCATTAAGGTTTAAATATTTTAGGAGTGTACTGAAAATTGTACTTTCATTTCCAGAAATAATTGGAAGGTGCTTATTTCGTGGGAAATATATTAGAGGATATGGCTTTATGAGAACATTTATGAATCAAAACCGGTTCGCAGGGATCAATTGAAGATTCGCATTGTCTCTTCCGGTCGACTTCAAAGGATTGAAAATAATAAACTTGTAAGCGGAAATTCACGAACAATCTGCTTTCAATCATTTCTGGATGTCAGTAATACAGTAATTAATACGTGATTCCAGCAGAATCTAGTATTATTACTAGATAATTATTACTAGTACAGAATTTAGTAAAGCCTTTCTAATGCATTTGTCTTTTCGATTAAGCATTCAGGTTTCCTTTCCTTCCATATCTTCTTTTTTTTCGCAATTAATTTGCCAGGTCATTAGAGACCAAATCAGGAATATCTGCTTTTCAAAGGAACTAGTCCAACCGGACAGTGATTTTGCAATTGACGTCATAGATAAAGCTATTGGAGATATAAATCTATGCAGGCCTTGCGTTCTATAGTTATTTAGTTAAGTCAGAGAAAATAATGCACTATTTGTCAACTTACTCTCAAAGCTGAATTGAAAACCGAGTACTAAATACACACGTTCGAATATTGAAATCTGGAGAAACCTGCTGCATTGGAAGTGTGACACACTTTTTTTTTGATCGTCATGTCCGTATGACATCAACTGAGAGGAGCCAATAAACCGGAAACTTTCAATCTTTCCTTTCGTTTTATCTCGTTCTCTTTTTATTTGCTTCTTTTTAAATGAAATAACTTGTATTACTCTAATGAATTCGAAAATAAAAGCTAATATTTTCATACATAATTAAAAGTAGCCTTGATTAATTGATTTATATAAATTTATATAATAATTATATAATTGCTTCTTGAGCTACTATGTATTCTCCAGTGAGAGCATTTTCTACGAAATCGACACCCAATATTGCACAAAATTTATTTATATTTACGACACTTCAAAAACAGAAGTGTGTAATTAACTAATTTTCGCAGTTTCTTATTTCTCAAGATGTTAATCTTGATCTCGAAAAGAATACAAATCTAAATGAATGATTTATAACTAAAATTCCAGTACGAAGTACAATATTGAACAGAAAGATCAAATTTTATTGGCATTAGGAGTTAGGGAAGCGAAACTAAAGAATGCAGCATCTTCACGATAAAAGTATAGTGATCGCAGAAATAAGGTCGCGGAAATGAGGTCGCTATTCACTTTTTGACACCATTAACTCCTGAAATGACTTTTACTATTTACTGGTACTTTTGTTCTCTACAATAAAATAAAAATAGACGAGAAATAATGTGTTTATAAATTGCCAGAGGTATATAATATCTCGCCAATTCTAAACAAAGTTTTCCTTGAGAATATAATTAGTCACACGTTATTCATGCCTTCCTCAGAGTGTTAGCTATTTTAGATTAAGATAATGAAACCAGATGCACTTCTGCAATGCCACCGACCTCTTTCTATAACTTTCTAATTAAGACTCTAATTAGGATTTTACTTTTAGTCTTTATGATGTCGCTTTAGAACTTTTCAAGTCTCTTAAATTAATACTTTTATTAATCTGAATAATATGAAGATAAAATGATTTCAGAAATTAAGTCACTTTTGAATTAGTAATAGTAAAATAATCTTACATCAGGTTGCTCATGTATAAAACTTGATCCCAATCTTGCATTAATTATAAATAAATTACAAAAATAAAATATCATTTTGACAGATTATTACACGGGAAATTATGTTTTTAGCATTTTTTCGATTTAATTTACGTGTTTAGTTCATTATTTACCTACTTATTTAATATTATAGACTCCATAAATATAGAGTCACTATAATTTCTTAAATTTCAATTTTTTATCAATGGAAATTTAATTCCTGGTTAGATTGCTGATTAGAAAATGATTAGAAAAGGTGCTATTCTTATGTAAAAGCATTATCCATACTAGTTTACTTCTAGTGTCATAATCAGTAAATAATTGTGCAAAAATCAATTTTAAAAGGTAAATGAAAGGCACAAAGAGCTTTCGCATAATCAATTACAAGCTCCATACTAAGTGTCTCTCTTCAACAGATACGAATCAATCCATATAAATATTATTCGAGTCAAGATACGAACATTATTATTATCACATCAAAACGCAAGGGGCTATAATTTTCATGAGCAGATACTAGAAAGTAATGAAGTAAAAATTATTGAACGATGATTGCTCTCTCGCCTACAAAATTATTTTTGCTTTTTCTTAGAGAAAGAGGTGTGATTGATATCAAGTGAGAGCTGAAAAAATCTTTAATTAACATCAAAAGTGAGGAGGGTAATCAAGCGATAAGTGATGCCAATGTACTTGACATTTGCTTAGCTTTCTCGTTTGCTAAAAAAATGGAGAATTACTGAATATTTCCGATTTAGTATATAAATTAAGTTCCGACATGAAAAATTCCTAAACGCACCATGTAACTCCCTCGTCGTTTTCCGTGACATTTTTCATTCCTTCTATCCTCGATTTTCCTGCTTTTGCCAGACTTTCCAGTGCCCTCAAAATTGGAATCACCATTCACATCCAAAAGATTCTCCATAGACCTACGATTGCATTTTATCATTCGAGTTTTGGGATTTGTTCTAATCCGATTGCCATTTTCGTCATGATATTCATCCCATTCACTAATCTCACTTCGAACATCCTCCAAAGAGCGAGTTCTGCCAACAGAACAAGTACAAGGTGGAACACTATTTCTGCCAATGCCTCCAGAGCTTTTGGCTTTTGTTCTGGGCTTTTCCATCAACATCAACCTTGGAGACATTCCTACTTGTGGGACTTGCATGGGCGGAAGTGCTTGAGGTGGGGGTGGCATGGCATTTCTGTACATGGGTGTTAAGTAATAATAATCTCTACCCTTGTTGGAAGTATTTGATTGCATTCTTGCTGGCATGTAATTATATTCTGGTAAAGGAGTAATCCACTGAGTCAAGGTCTCTAGAGGCATAGGACGATAGCAAAATGAAGGTCCTCTGGATGATGCTAGACTTCTGTACAAGGGTGGCCAAGGTCTATGTTTAGGATCACTTCCGAAACGAGGATCCATCCTCGGATCCATGATCCTTAAATCACCCATGTTTAAATATCTTCAATACTTGGAATCAACAGTTTCTAATTATGAATCTTCAGAAATAATTTACAACATCCATTCTGGCTTACACATTTTTTCCAAATCACTTTACACCACAAGTTTCAAAAAAAAAAAAAGAAGCTCGAAATGTATATCAAGTTTTCAAATTAAACTCACAAGACACTTCACGTTTAGAAAACTGGTGTAAGGATTTTCTTGGCACGAAAAATGAAATTGACTTGAAATAAAAGCGCGAAAATCGAAAGAAAACTGTAAGCTTAAAGAGCTATGAAGAGAGCGGACCGAACTCAACTGTGTGTAGCGAAGGAGTGCGTAGGAACCGTTCTTGCCGAGTGAGCTAGAATGGATGAGAAACGACCCACTTCTTTTCGAACTCCCCTTTCCCTCACCCACTGCTCATTGACTACAATTTATCCCCAATTTCTTGATCTTATTTAACTGATTATAGTATTATCTTCTTTTCGCAATTACCGTGAATATTCAGTTTTCTAAATTGTACTTTTAAAATTGTGGTCAATTGTTCGTGAACCCATGCAGAAAATTGCATCATTAATGATACGTTATTCGTTTATTATAAAAAAGTACTGTTTGTAGTTTACCTGAGACATTCTTACGGACAACTAACTTAAGTCAAGAATACCTAATGTATGTTAGGATAAATCAAATCCTATTCACCAAAATATCCGGTAAAACATGGACAAATTTTCAAAATAGCTTTTAGAATTTAAAAAATTTATATAAAAATTATAAACGTTTAACTTTCATTTTCAACATGAAAGTTAATTTCTTTTGGATGTAAATTACTTTCCTAGAAAAATTAAATCTGTCAGTTAGCACTCGTAAGTAAGTAATTATTATGAGTAGCGGTAACATTTTTAAATTGCACTAGTATGAAAACATAAAAACAATTTAACTTAAGTGAAACACATACATTAGAAACGGAAGAAATCATTTACGGGCAATTATTCTCTCATGGGTTTTTAATTTTGGGAATATTGCTTTGTATGGTAATAAATACAAAGAAAGGTAATTAAACAATATCTTACCATGAATTGTGAAACCACTTTTGACAGATAGTAGACAGTATTCTGATTAATAGCCTAATAATATTCAATTACTGATACTTTCTCCATTTTAACTCTGAATTTATGATGCAATCATCGGGAAAAAAGTGTTGTTAAAAGAATCACGATGAAGACAAATTGGATTCTAAACACCAAATCATAGTTAATCACGTACTTCCTATTTATTCATCATTTTAAATTTTTTTGTTTAATGCTTATAAGTATAGTATACTACTAATTAACCGATATTTATACTATAACCGATATAAATGTCGAATAATAATAATAATACTTTAATGTCTGTACGTTTCATATTTGTTAAATTATCTTGCACTTAGTAAACGTATTAAACCTTCAATTATATATCAATAAATATAATGCCATGTATTGGGTTTTGATAATAAGGGCTGCTGAAGACTTCGAGCACGTATTAACTTTCGCTGCAACTTATTTCGCTTTTTCCTTTTATTCTTCTCGTATAATCTCTGGAAATTATTGTAAACTCTCTATAGAAATCACCGACAACGTTCGCCGGATATGAGAAATACGGTAGGCGTTAAGAAACAAGGTGCATTTCCCTCTATTATCTCCCGCAATGGCCACTAAACAAGACAAAAATTCAACATGAATAGTTCCCAAAGTAATATTCAATCGGTAAATCATAATTTGCTGGAAACTATGTAAAAAGATTCATGTAAAACACTAAACTTCGAAACTTATAATTCATAAATGTCCAACATAAGTTACAACCTACAGAAGAATTAAAAAATATCGATGAATCGAAAAATTCACCTTCGGAAAAATGAATATTCTACAATATTATACGTAAATCAACACGAGCGCGATTATTTCATTTTCCTTTTTTAAACTTGATGTCATTAAAAAACCAATCAGGTTTTCAAAAACAATATATGCGAGATTTTCGAGAAATTTCGTTATATCACTTTTTTAGAAAGGATATGCAACTTATAAATTACGAAACTAACAATTTTTGTTTGTTTAAATATCTATAATTCGAATAAACTGTTTGCATATAAAGTAGCCAGCAAATTACAGCCATTTTCGTGCGTTTTGCTTTTATGTAGATGCGTAATAGGAACATGTATTATAATATAAGGTAAAATAGAAAAGTGGTCTTTTCAGTAATTTTCAAACGATTCGTGCAACACATACAAAATTTTAGTTTTATTATAGGTATAATTGTTATTTTAAAATCAAACTCTGGACATTTTCCCCATTGTTCTTAAAGACTTCTTTATGTTAATAATCCTGTGAGTGAATCAATTTCATAAGTGTACAAAAAAGCCTCTTTCTTTATTTTATACTACTTATCAAAGGACAGTCTTCGATCAGTGCACATCATATTTAGTTAGGTTTTCCATCGTGACTTTCTCCGATACGCTCCGTTAATGATTAGCGGCAATGCGGCAATTCATTTTTTTTTATTTCTCTTTTTCTCTCGATCTTTATCTCTAAATCTCTTTATCTTATTGATCCAAAGGAAAATCGAAAAGATTCGATTGGCTTTCGCTTGAAGAGGACGTGACCAATTAATAAAAAGGCGATAAACAACTTAATCGCCACGCATAAATAAACGCTTTGCAATCCAAATGTAACATAACATTTTTACACAATACATGGATTATCGAGTTCTTTTTCACTTACAAATCTGTTTTATAACCCAGAAGTGTTATTCAAGGTCAGTTTTATCAAAAAGTTTCACTGAGTCTGCAGGTGAAGCGCAGACAGTGAGTAATTAATTTACATGGAAAGGCTAATTAACATCAGCCACTAGAAATAATAAGATCACAAGATGGGACCAAGGGACTCTGCGATGTCTATCCTTCCTACTTTCCATCAAATATGCGTATCAAATTAATGACTTTCACTCATTTTATTATAATTTCATTGTAATTAGTCAGAGATAATAAAATTATTCACACCACGATTCTTCCAAAAATCTAAAAGAAACTTTCAATTTTGATGTACCACTTGATACAACATAATATGTAATAATAAACATCCTGATAATATTTCTTCATATATTAATATCTCTTAATGCTTTCGGTTTGAAATATTTTTTTCAGATTATATTTTATCCAGAAATATTGTGCCAACTAAAAATAACAATCAGGATTACAAGTTTATTTAATCTTTATTATTTTCAATGTAAATGAATCAATATTTAAAAGCTTTTTATAGTTACAAATACAATCAATACAAAAA